>JAQHUG010000006.1:11488866-11519122 GCA_028555095.1 Dicrostonyx torquatus
GTAGTGGGGGAGCGGGAGGGCTGGGAACAAGGGGAGTAAATGTAAATTTTGCTTTTAACAAAAATAAATGAATAAATTAAAAAAAAAGAAAAAAAAAAAAAAAAAGAAGTATTTTGGGACTGTGAGGCGGCTGTCCAAAGTCAGGAAACAGAGAGAAATGAATGCTGGTGAAGAGCTGAAAAAAAAAAAAATTGTTTTAAAAATAAATTCTGTTATGATTTACCATAAGTTATGTGTATACAAACATATTTATATACCTGGGGACAGATGAGAAAGTGGTGAAAGTTTCTGGAACCCTGTAAATTAGAGTAGTATGTGGAGCAAGCCTGTGTTTGTAATGTAACTTCCTCCCAATTCTTGGATAGCTCTTGTGCAGAATTTTAATGCCTGTAGCATATGCAAAGTGTGTGTGTGACAGATGTGTGTGCAATTCTATGTGTGGGTGTGTGGACCTATGTGTGTTTGTGGATGCCAGAAGAAGATACTGGATATCCTTTCTGCCTATTCCCTTGAAACAGGGTGTCTCGCCGAACCTGAAACTAGACCTGCAGAGAACGACCTCAGTGATCTCCTTTCTGCCCCTCAAATGCAGGGTTACAGATGCACACAGTCATCTTGCTAGCATGTGTGCTGGGGGATTTGAACTCTGGTCTTCTTATTTTGCAGCAAATATTACTGCCCACTAAACAATTTTCCCCAGCCCGGATCATTAATGATTATTTTTTAATTTAGAGTCTTCTAAATTACTGGTCCTCAATATAATCCTTTAAGATAACATTTCTATCCACCTGACAGACAGGGAAATAGAGGCACGGCATGGTGACTTTCCAAAGAGTCTTAAGAGCATACTGCTGATGTTGGGGATGGGGCAAGTTTTGAGCCTGCATCATTCAAATTCCTCCTGATAAAATGCAATGTCATCTTCATGGCAACATGAAAGCAAAGAGCACCGAACATCAGTGCAGCGCTATGTCTCTAGCCCTCGAGATCAGAAATAAAGCTCTGTCTTTCCTGACTGATGCACAGATGGTCACTGAACAAGCCTCAGACTGTACCAACATCCTGCCTCTGACTTCTGGGGACTGTTAATATAGGAAGAGGTTGTTAGTGTAGGAAGAGGGTCCTCCACATTTAAAACATACATCTCTGTGTCAGTGTAAATTTCTTTCTATGATTTCATCATGAAATTCTCATCAGCAGAGATGTAAAGCCTAGCTCTAACATTTCTATACATGATATACTTGTGGGTTATCCACCATACAAAGATGCGGTTGTTTCAGAATAAGTTACAAAGCAGAAGTATTTCAAGCCTCCTACAATGGAACAAACCTTGGGCTAACTACTGGAAGCAGTTGCTTAGATAAGCTGCCAAAAGCGTAAGTGGTCTGAACTCAGCAATTCTGACTTAGCTTCTTTCTTGGCGGGCTTGCTAATCTCAGAAGTCCTGTTAAACATCCAAATGCTTCAGCATGAAAGGTCTTCATGACACCACAGGGACACAGGTTACTTACAGGTGGTCTATGGGGAGTCCACACGCACATTCCCTTGGGGAAAACACTGACGCTTGATCTTGCAAGGCTGATCAAGAGAATTCATGATAAATGGGAGGAGCACTGGCCCCTCCAGGAGCGTCCATGGGGTAACCAACAGTATCAATTATTTTGGTAATTAATTTGGTCATAAACTTTGCCTTGTTGAAACAGAAAAGTAATTCTGAGCTGGGTGTAGTGGTACACCAGAAACCAGCACAGTCAAGGACAAGGAAGAAGGTGCCAAGGTTAGGGCCCGCCTGAGCTACATGGTGAGGCCCCATCTCAAAATAAAAGCAAAAGGATTTTAGGATATACCTCTTTATGTATTCATAACCAAGCTATATATTTTGCCTAAATTTGAGCCACCGAATCTTATGTAATTTCTGTGGTATATATGTATTTCCCCCAAACTAATAGGTCAAGGTAATTTTTTATTTTTGATACATTTGATCAGATACTGAAAGCATCTGCTAAACATACTATAGTTATTTTCATGACTAGCAGTTGCTCTAAAATAAAAACCTAGACAATTTCTTTGGATGTATTGACCAATTTATCTTTAAGGTTGTGAAAATTTTTATTTTTCAATATTTGTTTAAAATTTCTTTATCCTAAAAAGTCATATGTATATTTCTTGACTGATAAAATGATCAAAAACCCACTACGAAGGAGAAATGTCATGCTTGTTTCTTCATACAACATATTTTAATGCATTTGTAATTACTATTATGTGAGTTATTGCCATGTGACATACAGGGATGGTTAGTAGTTATTGTATATGGCACTTATATATTATAGTACACTATTACATAGGAATTTATAGTAGTAATTTATATCATACTAAATTATTACATTATAATTAAAGTCACTTATTACCATTATCATTTAGCACACGAAACACTAAAATACTACTAAGATAGACTGCAATAATGATTACACAAGACAGTCTAGGATAATAACAATAATAACAATAAGACCATTCTGGATTTACAATGGTCCATTATAAATTACATGCGACTCTATTGTGGACAAAGCACCTTAAGAGAAAGGGAACATCCAAGAGAAAGATGTGATGTGTTAAGGCCTAAGTCACTAAGGCTGTTAAAATAATTCACACTGAATATGCTGACAGATCAGCCTCTATGGTTTCACTTATTCTCCTCAGTCTGAACTCGCCCCTTCCCCTGCACCTGATTGAAGACACTATGGTGAACCATTGTCTTCAGACGCATCTAGTCCACAGGAGACATGCTCGTTCTACTGTGTTACTTTGAAACCATTCATTAGTCACACAAAGATTCTAGCTGCACTCGTGCTCAGTTCTTTTTTTTCCCCTCTGAAAACACCACTGGTATTCCTCTCCTTTGAGAAGCACATATGCAAATATAATTTCGGGAGTGGCATATAGATTCACGTTTTCCCCGTGAGTGGTGTATATACATTCTACCATCAATATTGCCCTCACCTACAATATTGTGTGCTGTAAAATGATTGCCACTGAGCAGGCAGAGAGTGACTTTGCTTTTCTGTACAAATAAGGAAAGCATTCTCTACAGCATTAGGATAACGAGAAATACTGGAAGGTTGACTCAGCAAACACAACTCAGCTACGCACTCACATCTTGTCATTCACGTTGCGCATCCGTTCATCTTGCTTAAACGCCTCTCTGGCCAGTTCTAAGTGGTTGATGGGCTCTGCCACCCTCAGGGTGGGCTCCAAAGGCTTGTAACGCTGATGCAGCACTTCATTGATGTCTCGGAAGGGTCCCTGACAAGACAGGAGGACAAATATGTTTCACTACGCAAGAGTCCCAGGCACATTAACAGCTGCGGTGCTGGACTTCTACAAAAGAGAACAAGTTTATTCAATTATTTTAAAACATTTTCCTGTGAAACAAGACAAGCAAATAAAAGAACAAGAATATCAGCCAGGCAATGGTGGCACACACCTTTAATACCAGCGCTTGGGAGGCAGACACAAGGCCAACCCAGTCGATAGAGCAAGTTTCAGGACAGCCAGGGGTACACAGAGAAACCCTGTCTCAAAACAACAACAAAACAAAAACAAACAAAAATATCACTTATCTTCTGGAACTGTCCTCTCTCATGAATGTGATTGTCTTAAAACTGCTTCAGACTGGGCAGATGTATCTCATCACGCCAAGAAGGTTCTCACATGTGGGCTAGCAAACCTATGGTTTTGAGGTGGCTTTACATTGTAACTTTACAGGCACCCTTCTTCCAACACAACTGACGTGTGTGCTTCTCCTTTTTAAGTTAGTAAAAACAAGAAAGAGTCAAGAGCATTAACTTTCCAAAAGTCCTCTCATATTTTAAACAAAAGCCTTTATGTGGGTGCCAAATATTGTATTTACTTGTTGGTTTCTGAAATATAAATGCCCCACTGACCATCCTTGTTTTATCTGAATTCTGACGCTGAGTGGCTCCAGAACTAAGGGACTAAAACTGAAAGAGGAAAGAGTGCACAGATGAACCTGGGCGACTCTCGGCACAGCCTCCTGTAGAGCAAGCTAAGGCACTAGGCACCAGCGTCCACTGGCTGGCCAGCCGGCATCACGATGTGCACAGGCAAGCCAAAGGCAGCTTAGGCATTTGCTGTGTCGTTAACGACACACTGTTTTCTATCTTTTCACCCCTGTGATAGAGAGGAATAATACAAAATGGACAAAGATTTCTAATCTCATTCCTTATTCTTGAAACTGTCTCCTTTAGATGGGTTATTACTAAGAAGTCGCAGCTGGAGCCTCTGCGAGCGCCGAGTGAAGACTGTGGGGCTAATAAAAAGAAATGATTCACGCCTCATTTATGTTCACTTATGTTTTACATTAATAGAAACCAATAATAGGAACCAGTTACCATAAAAGTCATGGACCGTAAATAACACAAATGGCAGATCAGTATCATCTAGTACTTTCCGCAGCTGGACAGGAGGATTGCTATATTTGGAAGTGGTTAGTGGATTTGTATTGGAAGTTTGCTTTTTAAAGACACACGATCATGATTCCAATCTGTAATCAAGAAGTCAAGAGTCTTAAACTGAACACTTTTGCGCTTTGACAAATACAATGTGAAAGAATTGGTATTCGGTTGAGCACTAAGGGCCAGCCACTGCTGTGCGCCTGTCTCCACTGGGCATGTCAGAGTAAGGACTGGACTCAGGACTTCCTTTCGGATGTGAGCCTAACACTCCATGTGGCCTTAAAGACATGCTGCCTCTCAAAAGCGGCAGGTTCTTATTTGTTACAAAAATAGAATTTAAAAGCGTTTTGGACAATAGAACCTTCAAATAAACAAAAGTTCAGAAGTTGAGACTGACAAGGTCAGCAGACGCTTTAAACCTCTGTTAGAAACACACACACACACACACATACACACACACACACACACACACACACACACACATCTACCTCAATCTCCAATCTCCCTTACTAGACTTGTCTGGAATTCACCAGTTATCGAGTGCAGTGCTGTCAGAGGAACCTTATTTAAGCAATAGAATCATGAGAATGAACTTCCTCTGCTGGGTCCTAGACCAGAGCTTTTTGCACTCCTTGTCCCATCTTAATCAGCATTCTGCCTTTGAGCGCAATGGTGCACCTCCTCGGTGAGTAAACTTGACAGATGCTGACTCTTCTTTGCCACAGCTTCCGTTAGCCACCTTTAAGAGCTTGGGCATATCCTGTCCCATTCGTTCCTGAAGTGACACAAGTTAATATATTTTGGAAATAACTTCAAATTTTAGATATTTTCATTGTCATCGCTTTAACCAACTACTCCTGGAATGTGTGGCCATCTAAGGCTCAACCTGATCCTATGGGTTCTTCTTGTGTTCTCAGCTGTAACTTCGCAGGGTTTAATTTTGCCTTGCCTCCATCCAGGTCTTGGCTATGAAAATCAAACACATTTCTGGTCTACAGTCATTGTGACTACATAGTTATCCTTTATTTCAAAGTGTTTATCCAAGTTTAATAATGAATATTTTAACTTAATAGAGTTGTCCCAGACATTCAAGAAATCCTCATCCAAATCCCAAATGCTGTGTTCACACACTGGCCTCTGGGCAGCCCTCAATGTATAGACCCTTTAATTATTGAATAAAAGAAATGTTGCTCAGCCAATGAATACACAACAATCCGGCTGTGCATAAAAAGAAAGACACGAGGATAGAGGGAAGGGAGGACACAGAAGAAACAAGACAAACAAAAAGAGAAGAATGGAAAAAGTGTTAAAAATGAAAGGAGGAGGTGAGAAAGAGCATGGGGGGTATGTGCAGAGGAAGAGAAGGCTGTGAGGTAAAGGGGAGAAGGAAAAAGGAATGAAAAAATAAGAAGAAATAAGAAATTAAATGAGAGAAAAGCAAGAAAAGAGACTAGAAGAAGTGAGAAGGGAACAGGATGAATATTCCAGCAGAGGTGTTTTACGATTCCTGTTGTGGAATACTGTTTTAAGATGTGTTACATTTGCTTATGCCGTGGAACATTTTTTTAATGATGTAAAGATGTTTTGCATTCTTTTATGCTGGATTTGTTTAACTGTGAAGTTGTGATGCTTTGCCTGTCTAAAACACCTGATGGTCTAAAAAAGAGCTGAACGGCCAATAGCAAGACAGTAGCAAGGATAGGTGGGGCGGGGAAACAGAGAATAAATAGGAGAAAAAGAAAGATAGGAAGAGAGAACAAGGAGCAAGAAAAAAGGGGGCCAACCACCCAGCTACACAACCAGCAACAGAGTAAGAAAGACAGAAAAGGTGTACAGAAATAGAGAAAGGTGAAAGCCCAGAGGCAAAAGATAGGATAATTTAAGACAGCTGGCTAGAAACAAGCCAAGACATTTATAAGAATGAGACTCCATGTGTGATTTGGGAGATGAGTTCTGGGCCCCCCAAAAGAACAAAGAGCTAAGAGATAAACGAACAAAAACAGGTTTCCTCTAAAATGTCGTAAAACTAACAGCTAACAGTACTTATTTTGTTAGCAGGCTTGAGAGGAAAATATTGAAATAAAGGCAATTGAGGGTATAATTACAGAGATCAGAAATACATCACAGGTAATTATAGCAATGTAGAAAGTTCTAATGCAGTAGGATGCAAGTGATCCGACTGAGAGGCCCACTAGGTGTCAGGTGTCTCCGATAGCCCTGTTTCAAGCTTTCTGCTGTTCTGGGTGGTCTCCTGTCCTTGGATGGAAACAGGCCTACTCGTCTTGAATAGACAGGACAGGGCAAAGGACATGGGATATCAGTTCTGGCTTCTGTTTCGAAAGCCTCTCTCCCCCTTCTCTAGGATGGTTCCCTTTGCAGGAAGCCAGGAGCCATGCTGTGGGGCAACTTTGTGAGGCTGACACTGCGAGGAAGGACAACAACATGGCAGCAGCTAGCCTTGTGGATGACGGAACCAAGCAAGAGGATCTCTTTGCCTTCCTCTCCTTACAGCCCATCCAAGCCTTCAGAGGAAGCCACAGTCTGGTTGACCCCTGACAACACTCGTGAGAAAACTAGATTCAGGGGCACTACCCTAGGGATGCTACGGGAAGGCAAATGCATTTTGGTTTAAGCCTTTCTGTCTTCTATTTCTGGGAACTGATGTTCAAGGGTGATGTACAAAAGCAAACCTGTGGAGGGAGCCAGCGTGCAGAGGGTTACCCTACAGAGTCAACCCCAACTCAGCTGCCGACTGGCACTAGCCATAGGCAGCTGCCATTTGCAGTTGAAATATTGAAGGGTTCACAGAGTTGTCCCTTCCGGGACAATGGGGCTTTTAGGATCATGACAAGTATCCTTCCCTGTCTAAAAGTCTACCCTGCAGCCTAGGAAGGGCTTTTCCTACCTAACTCTATCACAATCCAGATACAGTCAAGATTTCCTATCTGTGCTGTGAGTCTTTGGAGTGTCTCCAAATCTCAAACTGGCACTTTTTAAATGATTCAAATGGAAGTCGTATTTCAGATGGTACAAACAATAACGGTACCATCTGAGGACCGGTAATGTTGAGTCTGCTGCGTAGCACTAAGCATATTTCCAGCGGTAATGGATTACAGCAGGTACTACCTTTCAGCTGACATAAAGCAGTCCAGCATCTGTGCAATACCCCGTATTCTAAACCCACACTCAGTAGGATGGCCAACACAGGCAGACCACTTACCAACTTTTTTGGCAACAAGGTATTTTTAAAGTAGCTAGCATAAAAGTGATCATGTCTTTTGAGTCATGGATGGGTAAAGAGTTGGGCACACACATGTGACGGAAATATATATATATATATATATACTTTAAAAGGGTAAAAGGGAACGACATTCTGACATATTTTGATGGGCCTTAGTATACTATGATAAGTGAAACAGCCCATGATGGGACACAGAAGAGAAATGGAGAGCATTTTGAAGAGCCTGGGGTTGGCAAGAAGGAATTTCATGTGGGTGACAATAGTGGTCCGGCAATGGTGTTAACGAGCCTGATGCGAGGAACGGGTGTGCTGGAAAATGATGACATTAACAAACGTCATTATGCATATATTGTACCACAGTAAGAGCCTAGGGGAAGAGTGAGGGTAAGGAATTAATGACAGATTCACGCGGGGTCGCTTGGTACCTGGCACCGCTTCCTGTCGATAGGGGGCAAACTTGCTGACTGCGGGAAAGAGCGGGCGCTGGTGCAGGCCAACCAGTTGCTGAGGCTATGGCGGGACCTGGTCTTCACTGCAGTGGCCGGTTGGTGCATCAAGGGCTTTACCTTCTGTAACCGCAGCTCCCAAGGGTCAGGCTGTTTTCGGAAAGGTGAGTTGTATATACCTGGAACCTAAAGAAGAAGGGCTCTTCATTCTCATACGAAGTTAAATTGTCGTGCATTTGAGGGAGAAACAGTTGAAACATCAACTTTGCTGCTTAATCAGGGCTGGGTTTACCAAGGGGAATTAAGAGAGTACTGACCCTTTGGATCCGGTTTAGAACAATAGTCTTAGCAACTTTCAGGATTTCCGAGCAAATACGTTTTTTTTAAAATATTTATTTATTATGCATACAACATTCGGTCTGTATGTCTGTATGTCTGCAGGCCAGATGGGGGCGCCAGATCTCATTACAGATGGTTGTGAGCCACCATGTGGTTGCCGGGAATTGAACTCAGGACCTTTGGAAGAGCAGGCAATGCTCTTAACCACTGAGCCATCTCTCCAGCCCGCAAATATGTTTTTAAAGCCCAGTCTGAAATTGTATTTGAGGAAATATAACAGTGGGATCTTAAGTCATCAATTTTGTATTCTTAGCAGATAAGCTTCAGAGTATATCTGTAAGCCCTACCATATTTTACAAGAAGCCAAATGTGCAATATTTGAATAAGTTTGATTATTTGAATTACTGATCACTGCTCACCCAGATGGTGATAACTTTGAGTCCTGTATTTGGACTTCACACCCATATGGGACACTCACTGCACTCAACGGGACATCAGGTGTCCTGCTTCTGCAGTGTCATGCTGGCCTTGCTGCTCCGTGATGGCTCTGTCACACACTGCACAGAACAGTGGAGACTGGGCTATAGAGGCTGCACATGTGACACGTGACAAAAGTGATATTCAAGGGCAGCGGATGTTCGTTTTCTATGAACCTCTTGTCATCCCAGTCACAAACTGTACAGAACCTTACTTGATATAAATATATTTTGGTAGTATTAAATTTCCACAGAAGCATAAAAAATACATGTACATATCTATACATGTGCATGTATAAATACCCTTCATGCGAATTCACATATGTAGGGAAAAGGAAAAGTTTCAACGATGGCACGCTTGGTGGCTCTGTAGATACAGAACTCTATAAAGAATTTATTAAATGGTTCTGTTATTGCTAAAAGAAATAGACTTTTATGCTGTAACTAATTTATAAACATCTCTGATCATATATTACTTTGGCACAGGTGCAGTCCCAGGGCTGTACTAGGTAGAACAGCTGGCTTGGAAAAGTTTGACATTTCTAATCGACACTTCAGCAAGAGTTGGCTCCTGTCCTGCACCCACCCCAGCCTTGACCCAGCTCTTCCTTTCTAACTTGGAAGTACCACTCTGCTCACCATCATCCATGACATAAGTTGCTATTTCAGAGTTTTCTCTGTGTCTCAGTTTTCCTCAGCAAGCAAGTGGAGTGCGTGGCAGTTCTTTGGTATCTTGGCAACCTCAAAATCTATCAAGATGCAAGGTACGCAGTAGACAATAAATGACTCTAAACATTCAACCGTTCAGAAAAGCGCATTATGTCCTGCGACTCCAGAGTTCCAAAGCAGCGAAAGTGCATGAGACCAAAGGGACTTTGAGATGCGACCGCTTTCTACAACACATTGCTCATATTTACTTTCAAAGAACCGTAATTAGACTTACTTGGGTCACCTCAAATCCAACTCTTCTACTTTTCAATTTGTACATAAAGTTAACACAAACACATGTCTAAAACTATTTTCAAATTGTTTCTTCTTTGATATCTATTCCTTAATATGAGTGATGCTATAGTTTAGAATGAGGATTTTTTTTAAGTTACAGAAAGTATTTCAGGGTAAGGGTAACACACTTTTGTTATTATAGAAAACGAGGTGGATAGCTACATGAAAGAAACACGGCAGCGCAGGAACATATACACATGTGTGCGCATGTCTACAGAAGCTTTAGCGGCCACGCAGCGGAGGGCAGATCTTCAGCCGGTTTTTAGAATGCTTTTCTAGATCAGGAATGTACTGAGGATGAGGGAGAAGAACCAATGTTAGATTCAAAGATGATTCTGACAAAAAATAGCCATGTCATTTGCTCTCTGAAAAAATATACAAGAGAATATAAATACCATTTTGGATGGGGGCAGTCTAATTGGAAATCTGCTAATTTACTTTCCTGCCCAAATTGCCATGACCTTATAGATTAAGTTGTGAGATTCATACAACTGAGCCTAAGGTTGTGATTTACCATTTAGACTCCCGTTGGCCTGAACAGCTGCTAGCATCTGTATTAACTTTGCCCCGTTAGGAATCTTGATCTCCTCGTGCATCTGCACGCACGTGTATACATAGGCAAGATGGGAAATGCAAATAGCCTGAGAGACATGATAGCTTTCTTAAATTAGACTTTGCAACTATATAGAGACCTCCTCATGTGTATTCTCTTTGCAATTTAAATCAAATAGAGATAGAAAATATATTTTAATTGAATTTCAAATGTATCATTTAAAATCTTCAAGGTGTCAGTATTTTAGAAATTACTACGATAGCTAACTTACCTCAGTAAAAGCAGTTTGGCCCTCCTGGACTCCCACAGCAAGCAAATACCTATTTAATGCTATAATCACCATTTAATTACTATTTCTTTAAGTAAGTAATGCTTAAAAAAATATATGACTGTCTCAATTGCCACATTCCATATCTGAAAGCTGGTTAAGAAGAGTGTTTCCTGTGAGACACAGAAGACACAGTAACCCTGAAGGGACACATTTTCAACTTTCCCCATTTCTCACGGCCTAGAAGGGCCACTGCCATGCTAGCTTTGGGGACTTCATTTTCAGCAATAATTTCCTAGAGTGACCAACACTATGGGGAAATCTGTGCTAACTGTTTGAAAAAAAAGAGAAAGGAAAAGAAAACGCCTAACCCTGAGTTATTTGCAGTTCTGTCATGCTAACACTCAACTCAATAAGGCCTAGGAGCTCTCAGGAGGCAGCTCCGCTAATAGCTTTCCCACTGACCTCCTTGCAACAGGCCCGGCTGCTGACTGGTGGCCCGGTGGTGAAGACGGCAAATGAGGTGTGAAAGCTGATTTTTTTTAAAGGCTATGATTCTGAGTGGTCAAAAAAAAAAAAGGCAATGAGTTATATAATAGATATATATATTTGTCCCGAATTTCCCCCTTCAGACCGTCCATCACGGGAACTTAAGCATGACCTAGAATATTAATTATGTCAGGTTGAGCAATGAGCAAATGTACCATTTGTTAGCCAGTCACCCTTAGCCTTACATTAATATTTTGAACTATTCCATATTTCTTACAATCTATCAGCAGGCTCCTTTCTCCTCAGTTTTTATTCTGAAGCTTGAGCGCTGGATGAGAGAGTATTTTTAGGTGTCGCGGATTTGAAAGCAAAGGACAGACGTGCTCACATGGAGCGGGGCAGTCCCAGAATGCTCAAAATGTGCGTGATGCGGCTCCCTTACACGGACCTTTGTGGCCGGTGTGCCTGAGGGATGCTGCAGTCAACTTCTTTCTTTGTTGCTGAGGGTTCGTCTCCGAACGCATTTCTGCCAGTGAAGAGACTATGAAACTGGAGCCGGACACCTTAGGTTCCCACACCAGTTACTGATGTTTCGTGGTAGGTTTTGCCGTCTAACACATAGTCAGTGCCCAGACTTGGAAGCAGCTTACCCTGGCAGTGAACAAGTTAGTTCAGAGACGTCACCTTTTCCTTTTAGGGGACAGAAATCGCTCCAGTCACTCAGCGAACAGAAGCCACGGATTATTACAAAGGGACAACAATCTAAAAGCATTTTCAGGTCTCTTGATTTAAAATCTGTGAACACTGCGAGGTCCCCATTTCTCACAGGTGCCTCCCTAAAGTGTGCCTCTGCACTAAATGTTAAGCAGATCCAGCTGGAAGCAGAACATTAAGGAAACGCAGTAGCAATGGAAAAGTAAAAGTGGGCCAGAGAACTGAGTGGAATATTTGCCATTGCCATTCAGTCGCCTGCTGAACCGACAATGGCGAGACACTCCATCACAGCTATGGGATGTCCTTGTGCTGGGGGACTTGCTAACCCCCACTCAGTAAGTAATTGCCCTGCTGTGAGGAGACAGGGTGTTTCTGCAGCTGCCGTAGCCCGCGTTTAGGAGGCAGCTGGACGGCTGCTCCTGCTGAGGACCGGGAGGTAGCATGGACTGGGAGGTAGCATGGCCATTTCTCAGCTGTAGCAGCGGTATTTCTCCTGCATCTCAGGCAGCACTCATCGCCGCACATTCACTGACGCCTCTGTAATATGAACCTACCGACATAAAGCAAATAAAATCACATAAAAAGCTAACCCCTGCTAACCACACACACTTGCTGTCTTACTTCAGCCAAGAGAGTTTTGGAGTCCAGGTAGTCTCAATCGCTGTGTGAAACAGTAGAAATCTTCACGACTCTTGTCTTATTTTTAAAAGCATTATTTGCTTAAAACTTAGGAACCCGACATATTTCACACAGGTTTCCTTTGGTAGTGCTTGTCGCTGTAGCCCTGAGCTGGAGCATTTGCTTACTGCACACCAGGCACACTACTGTGTTCTGTCCTCAGCCCCACTGCCACACAGAGAGACAGAACTGAATGGGAAAGAAAGAGAAGGGAAGAAAGGGAAAGCCTGGAGAGGAGAGGAGAAACGAGGAATTGTAAAGGGTTTCCATCAAGTTAGAGGGAAGCCCTGGGAAGCAGACCTTAGAAGTCACCATTACAACCTGAAGGGGCTTCTTGCAAGACTTCTAGGATCTCAAACCGGGCAGGGCAGCATGCAGGCGCTATGTTCCACTGGCAGGTGACTTGTGTGTTCACTTGGTGGCCATTCCCTGAGAAACTCAGTGCTGCTGCTGATGGGAGCATCCAGCTGCGCAGGAGAAGACTCCAGTGGCCCTCAGAGCTCAGCATGCCTGAGAAGACCCCAGCGGCCCTCAGGACTTGGCATGGCTGGAGAAGACCCCAGCGGCCTCGCCATGTATGGAGAAGACCCCAGCGGCCCTCAGGACTTGGCATGGCTGGAGAAGAACCTAGTGGCCTTCATGTCCCTTAGGACTCAGCATACCTGAGAAGACCCCAGCGGTCCTCAGGGCTTGGCATGCCTGGAGAAGACCCCAGCGGCCTCGCCATGTATGGAGAAGACCCCAGCGGCCTCGCCATGTATGGAGAAGACCCCAGCGGCCTCGCCATGTATGGAGAAGACCCCGGCGGCCTCAGCATGTATGGAGAAGAGCCTAGCCTCCCTTAGGACTTGCCATGGCTGGAGAAGCCCCCAGCATCCCTCAGGACTTGGCATGCCTGGAGATCTCTAGGGCCATCAGAGCTTTGGTGCAAGGAGAAGTAGAGATGCAGAGAACCACCCACCCCCCCAAGCATTCTCTAGACACTATGTTGTGCCTGTTTTATACTGGAGAAATTTTTGTGTTTTTTTTTCATATGTTTCTTAAAGAGGAAGAAACAAAGGCTTGGTGTCATTTTATTCTTACATGATCAGAGAGAAATATTTTTGCAGAGCCGCCTTTACTAAGTAAAAGATGTGCATTTTCAGAGGTGATTTTGCTATTTCTGTTAATATTAAAAATGAAACCATTTCCTGTGAATGCTGATGAGAAGGAAGAGATTTAAACACAATATTCCCTAATGGCAGCTAAAGTCAGTAACTACAGACCACCGGCCAACCTGCTCAGTCTAAGGTGTGCGCAGAGATGGGCGATGCCTTTCATGTCCGAGTCCGTTCTTAAGAGGAAGGGAGGTCTGACTTTTCATGACATATGGTAACATTCCATAGTCGGTGCACACATCTTCTGGCACCTGTTACCAAAGATAGAGAACGTGTTGTGGGAACTGAATCTGTGTGGCAAAAATACCTGAATTTGTTCTAAAGCTAGGTAGCATTTTACAATAAAAATGGGAGAAAGGCATTGAGACCAAGAGAGTAACTGAAGAAATCAGGGAGGGGGAGATCTGGGGAATCTTGTGGGATGAGGCTACTGCCAAAGATGGTCTTCAGAATGTTGAGCATCCTCTCTTATCTTTTCAAGCTCTCTCCCCCGTGTGGCTATTTTGGGAACATATAAATGTGTCTGCTAGTCTAACCTCGCTTTCCTGTCAATCCTGTCATCCTAGTGAGGGGAAAGCACACAATTCCCACTCTCCTACTTTTCCTGCTGTTCTCTCTCTCTCTCTCTCTCTCTCTCTCTCTCTCTCTTTCTCTCTCTCTCTCTCTCTTTCTCACCTTCCCTGGGTCAGGGAAAGGAGGGTTTCAGCCCAGCGTGCAGAAGGTGCTCCTGCCCAGGTAATGCTCCTGCCTCCCTCCTCTTGAAAGCCAGCCTAGCAACAGGAAGCAATATCCGTTCCCTACTTCCTTCTCAGTGCATTGCCATGGGGCTGTTCCCCTTGCTTTACTATGAGGTCAGTGCATGGTGATGGGGCTGTTCTCCTTGCTCTGCTCTAAGAAGAATGGAATCACGCAGAATCAAAGTCATTCCTGACAGAGTCCAGAAGGTATAAAGCAGATCCATGCCATCTTTCTCTAATTGGCTCTGAACTCAAGCAGGGAAAGGTGCTCGTGATTAGGCCCTGACACCTTTCTTTCTCCTCTGAGCCCATCTCTATCCCGATTCGTCAATCCCAGGCCTTTGGTGAAGATCCTGCCTCCTTCCTGTCACCAAATGCACTGGCATTGCAGATGGTGCTGGATATAGCAATAAATGGTCCATTTTCGTCATTTGAAACATAACAAGCCACCTTTTTCACTAACATGAATATTATTAGTCAAAAGAACTATTAGTAGCTAATTTGAGAGTAAGATGCCAAAGACACATTTTTTTCCTTACATTTTTTTTAAATCTCAATCATATGTAATATTGAATGAACTTTTCCCAGACAGCAGAGGTAACAAATAATTCGATGGCAATCACACATTTACTTCTCTCTCAACGGCTCTTTTTGAGATGACAAATACATTGCCGAAAACCTGTTCCTACGGGCCCAGAAACCTATGTTCGCCTTCTGGTCGAGAGGACCCGACATGTCAAATTTGTTCTCGCTTGCCCCCACCTCAGCATGTTTGAAGACACCAGTAACTAAGTTCCATAATGCAGAAGGCGATGGTGTGGAGTGTGCTGTCCAGCAACAACAGCCTTAGCGGACGCTCTCCCCCGCCCAGGAGCGCACCCTTGAGGTGGCCCTTTTTCTGCCCCGTGCAAGCCACTGGGAGAGAGTGGTTTTGAAGACAGCTAGATCCGAGTGTGAATTTCAGGTTCACTCTGCCTGGTGTATGACCTAGCTTGATTTGGCCTGTCTAGAATCTCACTGGTGTTAGCCTCCTCTCCGTCTGTTCTTTATATACGAGATGTGTCCTTTGAAGAACCCACAAGAATAAATTGGTGCAAAAACAGATATTCCATTCAAGTATTGGATAATCTTATTGTTATGTTTTTTAATTAGAGGAAGAAATACTAAGTGATTAGGAATAAAATCCAAACTGCTTGTTTTGAATCTAAAATTATTACAAGTCAGAGTTAGGATAAAGAGTACAATATGTTAGTGCCTATATGGAATATCTGTGCCAGGAGATACAGACATTTTAGGATCCATGCAAGTTCAAGGGCAGTCAGGCCACACAGGGAGACCCTGACTCATAAAACAGCAAAACAGGGGAGGTTTATGTTCCCCTTTATGAGTTCATCTACACTCTAAGGAGGTAGGTGTAACTACAATAATGAAGGCAAGGGTTAAAGTGTAAAACCAAGGAGGGAAATTTGCCTTAATAGAGTAGGGGAAATCAGCAATTTGAATGTCCATGTAGTAGTTGACAGGGTTACTGATTTTAGTATAGTTATGTAAATATACATTCAGTAAAACTGAGTCATTTTAATGATGTAAGACCCACAGAGGCTAAGGACATTGTTAGTGTTAGAGCATGTGCTTATATGGCAGAAACCCTGGGTTCAGTCTCCAGCATTGAATATATATAATATATATACAATATATATATACCTAACATATATATATACATATACACACATTTATGCGTGTAACAAATATATACTGCTTCTCGATCTTTTAGCTATGATCAAGTGTAAAACATGTATTTTAATAATTCAGAGTTTTTGATACACCCGTATAGTGTACATTCTTTCATAACAAATGAAGAACAAACATAAATACATTCAAAAGAAAAATAATAAAAAATATGTAACATTTTTGGCTTCACTTGCTGAGGCATGAGAGAGGTGGTCAGTTCAGTATGGCTGAGATTAAGCTAAAAATAATGATGAACTGGATATACGTTTATGCTGGTTGTAGTTAAATTTACTTAAGTTTTGTTTCTTTAAAAAATTTTCTTGACTCATCACAGAGCAGTAGCTCCCAGTAATAGCATACCCCTCACTGTACGGACTCAGCCAGGAGAGACAGCATCCCACGGGCTGCACTGAAATCTGGCCCTGCGGCGTATGAAATCTGGCCCATGCACTGCAACCTACATGACCTCAAGCTATTCTGGAAACTTATCCCAATAGCCATAATACATTGTAAGGACAAAATTTAATTCTTGTGATTTTCTATCTAAAACTGAGAGATCTCTCCTTAAAGAGATCTCCCTTTAAAAATTTGTGTGGTAGCACACATCTTTAATCCGAGCACTCGGGAGGCAGAGGCAGGCAGATCTCTGTGACTTGGAAGTCAGCCCAGTCCAATAGTGAGTTCCATGTGAGCCAGGGCTGCATAACAATACCCCAAAACCCTTTCTCAAGAATAAAAGGGGAAAAAAGAAGAGTCCAAGGCATAATGGATATAATACATCATGCAACCTTTCCATAGGAATAAAAGCTTAAATTAATATTGCTAGAGGAAAGAATGAGTAATTCTCGTGTCACTTTGGAAAGAATAACAAAATTATTGTCAGAACATGGAGAACAAATATTATAGCGCTGGGTCAAGCAGTTAATCAAAGCAGTTATATTTGGGACTGTGAGTGGTTGAACATGGTAGGACTTTTAATATTTTATATGAATTAGAAATGGTGCATCATTATAACAATTTCTTCCTTCTTTCCCATTCCTCTATCTCTTCTTCCTCCTTTCCTTCCCTCCCTTCTCCTCCTCCCTACTCCTTGCTTCCTCTGTTCTCCTTTTCATTACTGGACATTGAAACCAGTGCCTAAAGGGTGGGAAGCAAGGGCTCTTCCAGGTGATCTACATCCCTAGAAAAAAATTTATTCATTTGGTTGCATTTAGAATTATATTATCTAAAACTGCAGCCCTGGAGGTCCTAGTCTGTGACCTTGAAGGGCAACAGCACTCGCACGCACATACCACCCTTCCACAGACACATAATTTAAAAATCAGTAGAATAAGCACGTTTAAAAAGTGGTTCCACAGCAGGATTCCATTTTTAATCACAAAAGGAAAGTTTTATGATATCTTCCTAAAGAATTCATTTAAAAATAGTTTTTTAGCACTGTATGTTGAAAAAGAAATTACATGTGTGTGTATGTATGTTTTTGTGGGTGCATCTAAGGTAGTTTCCCAAGTTTCTGTTTCTCTTCAGTGGCTTCTGATTTTCATTTTTGTTGTAATTAGGGGAGAGGTGTGGGTTGTGTTCCCCAGCTGCCTGGCTCCCAAGCCCCCAGCCACTGGCCCACTCAGCGGCTGGCCGCCTGCACCCAAAATAACCACGTGAGGACGGTATTCATTTAAACTCTGCCTGGCTTATTATCACTAGCCTTTTCCCAGCTAGCCCTCACCTCATAAACTAACCCATTATAAAAGTCTGTAAGTCACCACGTGGTGACATACCGGAAAGGTCTAACCTGCATCCATCTCCGATGGTGGCTCGTGGCGTCTGGCTCACTTTCTTTCTTTTCCTCCCAGAACTTCCGTTCTGTCTACTCCGCCCACCTAAGGGCTGACCTGTCTATAAGCCAGGCAGCTCTTTATTCAACCAATAAGAGTAATACAAAATACAGGAGAACACTCCCACATCACATTTTGCTTCTGTCCACATTTTTGCCTGAATTTCTCAGATGTATGTGGTAGTCAAGACAAGGGGAATAGAGCAGAGAAGGGACTAATTTGGTGACAATGTTTTTCCCCACTTAATTCTCTCTGCTTAAGAATTGAGGATAATAATTCTCCTTTTCCATGTATTACAATACAATAAAAAGTATCTATACCCTGCAAGAGGGAGCAGGTAAAACAGAGAAGCTAATGCTGAGTTCATTCTCCAGCTAGTTCTGCCTTTGGTCTTAGCGGTGAAGGTGAGGGACGATGATCGGCTGCCATTCTGGAATGGACTGCTCACTGGGATGCAGAGTGAATGGCCAGGCACCAAGGCCTTCTTGAACTATGCATCCAGAGGTCAGACATCAGGCCTTTATATTCTGCACAGTCTTCATTAAAGAATAAATCTACCAACCATCCAAAGTGGGGAGATGCCGAGACAACACTTTGGTTAATGTTGCAGAGGTAATTGCTGCTTCACAGAACATGGTAAAGATAAATGTATGGAAACCTATAAACATGATCAGTTGGCTAGAGTTTGCACATGGTATTTCTGTAGCTGCCTATTTCATGCATGGCTTTGCTATAATTTTACATCAAGGCTCTAGTTTTTTTTTTTTTTCTGTGAGTGTCCATGGGCTGACTAAGTGCATTTCTGTAAGCACTGCCATACCCTTTGACAGGAAACGAGTCTGGTGATGGAGCACTTATCTCCAAACAAGGATCTCTGGATCCTCCAAAGCGAGGATGGAGTACCCTGCGTGTGGAGTTCACTTACTCATATGCGGGGCACCAATTCAGCTTCCAGTGCCTGAGTTCTCCTGAGAACTCCAACATCTTGGATTCCCTTAAGCTGGAGTACACCTGTGAGCAGATGCATCTTTAAATTTTCAACCTTCTTTTGAAAGAAGGGGCTGGAATGGCAGCCTTACCAATCAATCTCTTAGGGAGCTTAAGGCAGGAGACTTTCTGTGATTTCAAGAGCAGCCTGGGCTACATAGTGAGTTAGGGAACGCCCTAGGATATGTATGCAGTGAGATACTGTCTCCCAAACCCACGAAGTCATTACGGGAACCACACATTTATCAATCTGTCCTGACTCTCAGCACTCATCAACTCCTGTAAAACTTTGCCTTAACAAAAGGACAGGCCATGAAAGCATTTAGAGTCAGTAGCTGGGAACATAGAATGCAGAAAGCAAGTATAAGATGTAGACAATGGAATGGAGCTAATAACTCAACTTGAGTGGTGGTGAGCCCTCTAAAATGACTGACGCTTTTCTCCTGAGTATCTGACCCACTTTCATTTTGGTGCCATACATGCTTATTTTATTGGCCAGATAGATGCATCCCATGGATTCTTTAAGCCCTTTGACATACCGAGTTCCCCCTTCACACCAACCCTAAGTCTTCCACATCTTCATACTCTGAGACTTCCGGGCAGGCCTTTCTTCCCCTTCCTCTTATGAACTATTAACAATCTATCAGTTTTTGCCAGTCTACACTAATAAGGACAGCTGACCAGTTAATGGATTTCATTGATAAAGTAGTTTAATAGGAGGGAGGAAAACATCTTTCACAGTAGAGGAGTGGGAAGGGTCACTGTGGGTGGGAAGCTGTTAGAAGTTGCCCTCTTTGCAGGGAGAGCAGGACTCAATGGCCAGATTATAGCTAGCGGTAAGAAGTAACCAGCTTCATCCGTGTGTAAACAGATCCTTTTGGTGAGCTTTTCTTGAATAGAATGTCAGGTTGTGACGGGATGGCCACACTGAGAGGCAAAGGAAGGAAAGACTGAGTAGGCAGGGTGGAGGCAGATAGCGGAGGGTTGTCAATGGTTACGCTGAAAAGGAAGGATTGTTTTAAATATATTTTTATTAATACTTTGGAAATTGTATATACACATACAATGTATCTTGATCATATTCACCCCTAACTCCTCCACAAATCCTCCCATTCACCTCAATACCCTTCCCATTTTTGTGTCCTCTTATTCTCTTTTTAAATGATTTTTAATAACCCATCAGGTTAAGTCTGCGCTGCCATAAACTCGTGGTTGTGGGCCACCACGAGGACCATGGTTGACCAACTAGGGGGCCACACCCTTAATGCTGACTGTTCCTCTTCAGCAGCCATCTGCTCCTTAGCTAGGAGCGGGCTCTGTGAGACCCTCCTCCCCCCACACTGGAACGGCGACTGGTTTGACCTTGTGTGGGTCTGGTGGAGGCCACCGCAGTGCTCTGAGGTCGTGAAGGCAATGGCCCTGTCGTGTCCAGAGGACACTGCCTCCTTCCAGTCCTGCCTGACCTCTGGCTCTCACAGTCCTTCAGCTGGCTTATTCAGTGTCCCCTGAGCCTTGGGGAGGGGACATTCCATTTATGGCTGAGCACTCCACAGATGTCATGTGTTTATGCATTAACTGTCATCAGCCGCATAAAGAATTTTCTCTGAAGGTCTGAGGGCTGTGCTAATCTGTGGGTATACAAGGATTTTATCAAACAGAAAGTATGGACCTTAGGAGGCTTACAAACTTCAAATGGAAATGAAATGATGGTAGTTTTAAAAGATGAATCTGACTGGGGTAAATATATTGGCATAAAGAGCAGAAGACTTAACTAAAAATAATTTTAAAGAATACTCTCATTGCTTAGAATTCAGGGGATGGGCATGCAATCTCTGTCCTGGACAGACCAATGAAATCAAAGGTAGTAGAAAATGCAGAAAGAAAAAAGGTACAACACGAAAATAGAGCAAAGAGAAAAGGTGCAACCAAGAAACCAGAGGAGCCAAACTCTTCCTCATGTGAACGAAGTGGCCTCTGGGAAAGGACAAAGAGGCACAAAAGTGTGCTGCAGCCACTAATGGCGCCCCCTTCACCATCACTGCTCCTAAGCTTCCCTGTGACAGCTGGGTGCTCATCCTGAGGACGCTGTCTACTGAGAAGCCTGTCCAAATATGGCATCCCCAAATCTGTAAGCCATCTTCCCCAGATGCACAGACACCACTACACATGCAGACGATGGCATATGCACTCAGGGAGACTGCCATCTTTCCATGGTTCCATCGCAAGATAGAGGTGCAACCCATAAGCTAACTCCTCAATGTACTCAGGCTGAGAACTCTTCTGCTCACTGTCCTCAGAAGACAGCATGGGAGGTAATACAAAATTCAGAAAAATTAAATGTTTCTAATTAAAAATTTCACCTCATAAGCTTTATCTTGGAAACATGCTTCCCATTTAACAGAATGCCAGTTTATTATGACTAGGGCAAGTCTAGGTTTTAATTAAGATATAGTCCCTTTGTATATAAATCTAATTTGGATGGTTTTGAGAAAAGGATGAATGCACACATTTTATTTTTTCAAATATTCAAGTATATCAAATTATAGTTTTTCAATATTGATCACCACAAAGGGCCTTTTTGAAAAATCACAAGACTGAAAAGAATTACTTCTGTACCCATATGAAAATTGCCAGTATAAGGAAAACCACCAAAGGGTATCATGCAGATAACATGAAAACCCTTTCTATGATACACTTCCATCTGAATGTGTGTTAACTATCAGATGCCAGAAAATAAAATACGCAGTTACACTGATTTTTATCCTTACTGTATTTATCCTTTCCTATTATCATATTAACAATGTCCACTTATCAATTAATTACTGCTATGGATAATTCTATATAGTGATGTTCATTTCAAAGCCCCAGCCTTTGAAATTTGGATGTTGAGTTTTACATGCATCCCGTGACTGCTGATCCTCAGGAAGCAATGTTTTCCTTTAGGGAACACAACAACAGGCCTTTGCATACATCTACCAGTAGATGGAGCAGACAGCATAATTTATTACAGAGAACAAGGGCACTAGAAGGAAAATCCGTTTCTCTGGAATAAAACAAATCTGTAAATGAGATTTTCTTCAAAGGAAATGTGCCCTGTATGTGCTAAATTTGGTTTGACTGGTTACTGAATCAAAATGAATAACTTTATTAAATAATCAATCTTTGCAGAAAGAAAAATTAAATTTACAAATGGGAGGCATTGCTTGCATTTTTACTTTATTCAAATCAACTAAAAATTAGCTTTCCTTTCAAAAAACTTTTACAGGGACAAAGACTTTTTGATGTGTTCATTTAGTAAGGACGTTCAACACAAGCCTGCTTTACAGGTGGCGGTGCAAAATGAATAGTATTTTCTAGGAAGTATAATTGACTAATCCTGTTATGTCTGTAGCAACAAATTAACCTTATTACTACTCGTAAATGGTGATTGATTATTTATGCAAATAAGTTGCCATGTTCGGCTTTCTGATTGAAATAAACATATAAAAAAGGTGCTTTACTATAACTTGAACTTTTTAATTAATAAAGCCCTGAGGGGGTCTATTAATTCACTCATTGCAATATTACTTATTTACTCATGTAACTCCTATCAGCACAAATATATTTGCTTGAATAAAGATGAGATAACGATAAAAATTATGAATAGCTTCTAAGACTATTTAAAGATGTACATCAGATTCATGCTAAAATAGGCTTAAAATTAAGTTTAAATTTTAAATTGCGTCAGCACATATCAGTATATCAGCATAATCAGTCTAAAGTTAATTCACTAAATAATATTTTCCATATCTGAGTTAACAAACACAATTTTGCCCTGAAAAATTCTTCAATGTTTTTAAAGCATTATTTATTATAGTAGGTACAATATTATTTTACAGCATTATTTATTTACGTACTAACTACAGGGATTTAATGCTATAAATTAGTATGTACAATGAATATTAATATTATTATTACTAGATTATTGGAACTCCCAATAAACTATGTTCTCCTTTAAAAATGTTACGTTTTTTTTTACACAGTTCAACAAAACTGTTTGTACACGGATATACTTCTCACAAAAAGTATGTACTCTTGCTATTGACAATTAAAACACAGATGTTTTGAAACTGAGATTTCCTATAGTAAGCAGTCCAGGAGAGTTAACCTAAACAACTAAGAGTGGAGTTCAATCGCCATCCACTAGCCAAGTCATTAAGGAAATGAGTAACAATCCTCACATAGAAGTATGTGGGTTTCATTTTTTATTCAGGGAAAGTATTTTAAATTCCTTTAAATTTAACAGCAAAATCATAAATGAAAATGGTTGTTAACTGGAGTGAGACTGCTTATAGACAGCAACTTCCCCACTAAAAAAGTGTCGTGTGCCGGGAGACTGGAAGGAGGCTGTGTGTGCCCACGGCAAGCGTCTCTTAGGATGCACTTGCAAGCCCTCAACACCCAGCACCGTACCCATGGAGGGCAGGCATTCAGAGACGTGGGATTCAGAGTAACAAGCTGAGGTGGAGTCATGCTCAGTGTAGTAAGTCTTTGTAGCCTCGAATTCTACCTCTCTTATATTGTGATGACAAACTGTTTAAAACAAAGCGGAACAGATCTGGTGGACAGATGGACAGACCGGACAATAAGGTGGTATCACTCGTCTAGTGTATCACAAGATGTTTGTCGGGGGGGTGGGGGTGGGGGTCTCTGTAGGTTCAGAGGTTATCCATTCATCTCTTTTCAGTTAATTATAGTTAAATATCAAAATTTTGATAACTACATATATCAAATTGACAAACCAATAAAATCTGACATTTTATAGTATTCTTCTCCAAGGGAGGAGATTGGACAACACATCTTGGCCTACAGTGTCCTAACATCAACGACATCGTGCAAAGTGAAGGTGGAGGACACCCATTTGGAGACACCACTGTAAATATCGCTAATTAATTCTAATATAGACTAAGTGATAGCTAAAATAAATAAAAGAAAGGAGCCAGCTCTGTTCTTCCACTAGTAGGTCCTGGGGCTTGAACCCAGGTTATCAGGCTGGTGGGTAGTACTTTTACCTGCTGAGCCATCTCACCAGCCAATTGATGCATCTAAAGCCATATCTCTCTGCGAAGAATATTCTAAATGCAATGGACTTTCCCAGCAATTGTAGCAAAAATCTTAAGAATAAATTTCTAAGTGTTCTAAATTCCACAGTTATCTCTCTGTATGAAGTTGTAAATGCTGAGGCAATTTGCTGAAAAGCTTTTTATCTGACAAAACTTAGAAAAACTTAGAAAAGGAGGAAGAACCGTCTTAATCCCAGCAGTCACTCAATTAAAAGAGAAAAGCTGGAAGCCGGCTCAGGTTAATAACCTGTTAGTTCTTGATCAGTTCACAACACAACAACTAGCCACTAGGACTGAGTGTTGAAGACGAGGTGACGCCCTTCGTGTTGTGTTATCAGTGTGGCGGGCCACTCTGCTGACTGGGACCTTTCCACCAGTGGCTCAGCGGCTGCCTCTATGAAGCTCTGTCACAGACCAATCACAGCGCCTGCGCGCACCTACACAGAGACAAGAAATTGAACTCGGAGTAGTGTCTTTGTGGTATCTTTTCAACAAGTCATGTCCTATTTAGCCTGCTACTTTGTCTCTGTCAGGCGAGGGGTCCAGGTGGCTCATGGGAGCTGCCAGGCGCAGGTAGACTAACCTGCTTTGTGCTGAGCAGGTAATGCATCTTGCGGGCTTGCTGATCTCTATGCTTCTCTTCCTGCTCCAGGCGAGCCTTCCTCTCTTCTCGCTCTTTCATCTCTGCAAATTCCTCCAAAGCCTCCCTGCATCAAAATTGTCAGCAGTTATTCTGATGACATCTGTTGAGTCCCTAATTCTTTCACTGATGAAAATCAAGATTTTTGAGGGGCAATGATCACCCACATCCATCAAAATCAAGGGTGCAATTTATCTTGCCTGTGAATTCTGTGGAAATCTTTGCCCTTGTTAGACAGCGTTCAAGGGACTTTTTCCTGATGGAGTTTTCAACACCAAGAGGGCACATGTTATAATTAATACAGTAGCAAAGGAAATGTCAAAATCCAGTGCAAAGTGAGTGGCTTTCTACATCCCCAGTTTCCTTTGTTGAAGAGTCGCTAAATATCCCCAGAAACATGTGCCTTAAATTTTAGTTTGTATTTGCAAATGTCTACTTATTTTGCATACTAATCACTAATTTTTAAAGTGCAGATTTTTACATGCTTAATTGATCCTATGTTTACTTCAGTTAACAGTTCAATTAATACCAATAAGATTACACATATTATCCTGCATCTAAAGAGGCATTTTATTCAATTACATAAATAATTTAAATAAAGGGTTAGGTTAAGTTAAAAATCTTTCTAAGGCATGAAAAAAATCCACTAAAATAATGAAATTTTTAAATTGAAAAAAAATAAATGAAAAAATAGGCTTCAAATTATACTGTGTGATAAATAGCTTCCAAATAGGACACGATATTATCAAATAAAGAAGAAGGACTACACCTTTTGTTTCCATTGGACAAATTTATCACTCATGTCAGAGCAGCATTTTAATACTGCTGTTTTATTTTAAAAATAAATACATAATTTGGTGTCTACTTTCATATGTAAAATCTCCAAGAAATCATCATAGCTTTTGCTACATATATATCAGGAAAAACTAAAAGGACATAGTCCAAAGAAAATAAAAAATAAAAATAGAGGTTTCTCCTTGCTACCTGACTGTGGCAGAATGTTGGCTGCAGTGCCCTGGTACAGGCTGCTAACACTTCACACAAGGTTACTTACGAAAACCCCGACATTTAAAGATCACCATGCTAGGCTACTGCAGTAGAGCATTTTTTTTCAACATAAGATTAAATTGCAAAATAAATGAATTACTTGGAGTGGCACGGCCCCCATTTTGCCACCCTTCCCTTGAAAACTGCTTAATATGAAAAAGAAGGCAGAAAATAGCCTGTTTTCCTTTACGTATGGCATTCGGGGGGTTTCTGCACCCACTAACCTGGGCTAGCTGCACATTTAGATTGTGCTGGCAAGCTGGTGCAATGACCCTTCTGACTGCATCTCTAGGCGATTATTAATCGCTAAGTAACCCAGTAAAGCCAAACAAATCTGTTTCCATTGAAAGCATCTCTGTCTGTGTCTGCGAGTTTGTTCTGTACCAAACAAACCTCATTAACTGTGTCCACTTTTTGACAAAGAACCAGGAGTTAGAGGAATTGCTGACCTTTCTTTGTCCTTAAGGTACACATTTCGAGACAATCACATATGGGCAAATGAGAATTTTTACCAGGAAATACACAATCATGCTACACAAAAAAAGTACATTATACATTTTAGTCTTTACGTCTGTTGGTTTATAAAAATATTTGCGTGAAAAATAAGTAATTCCTCTGTGATTCCTCCGATAAGCCTCTGAGATACTGTAGAATAACGAGCGGAGGTGCCGATTATCCTAGTTTATATCATGGAGAAACAAGCACAGATGACAATTTATCTCCTGTCAGGAACGCACGAGAAGCTGGACTGAGTTTCTGAGTGCAGACGAGGCTGCAGGCACCTCCGTCCACACCCGAGACAGAGACGATACTTTCTACCGAGTCCGCCACGCATGTCTTCTTTTATCTTATGGTCCTGTTCTCTACTATAAAAAAATACTTGAATTTTCTGCACCACTTTGTCTATAAAAATATTTTGTGATAGTACATAAAGATTAAAACTACTGAAAATATGAAGAGTTATTTTTTAGTACATCTTAGCAAAGGCTTTTATAGTGATAAATATTTGCATATTCTAGAATGGCAGGGATAATAAAAATAAAAGTAGCCACTGGGAGGCAATATAGTGGAGTCGTTAGGAACGTACTCTGCAACGACTCTGGTCGCACAAACTGCACGGTGCCCTTTGCTCGCTGTTTAACCTCTGAACTTCAAAACCTCCATCTAGAAAGCATAAACGCACTACTACTGCCATCCTTCTCGTTAGCCCTGGTGAGGATCAGAGACGCTGAATCTATGCAGAGTATCGCTATGCACGCCTTAGTCTCCTTGAGTCCTCCCTATGCACGAGGTGCAAGGCTACCCTCACTTTATTTACTACAGAGCTGCCATGCTGTGTCTAAATCCTTTGACGCTTTTCCTTCTGATGGGTACGGACCGTGTGGGTGAAAGGTCACAGTGAAAACCCAGTACCTAGCTGCCTAAGAGGCATGAGATGTGACTGTCACCAGTGAGAAAGAGGAGGACTTGAACATGTGACCAAAGCTCTCTTTCCTCAGTCCTCATCCCACACCCTGGGGCCGCTTCACCTTGAGAAGAGGGTTCACCTGGAAGAAAGCTTTGTGTCTGCTAGGCTCTGTTGCATCGCTAAGGTGGAGGGCGTGGCCAGAGCTGCGTGCTTACACATCACAATTCCCCACACTGAACCAAAGCACCCTAGCCTGCAGCTGCCAGGAGTGCTGGCTGCTGACTGGTCACAGCTAACCTCACTGGGGGAAAGTAGCTCTGCTATCCTCTCCTTGCAGGTGGCATTTGTTGACTAGGGGAGGAAACACAGGCTCAGGGCCTTTGCCCCACTGTGAAGCACTGTATGGGCCATCCAAATCCCTGAACGTCCGAAGACTGGCTGGCACCAATGAAGTCCATTGAAACCTGTGCGCTCTTCCCCTTTTTAAGCTTCTATTCCTTGCTCACTCACTAGATCAGCCTCTGGAAGTCTCTTTCCACTGGAGGCATGCGCACTTCCCTTTCCTCGCCCTTACTGCACTGATCCTAACCATCCCCGAACACCAGCACTTTAGTCTTGTTTTCTCCGCAGAACACATAGGTTATCTCCCTCCTGACTCATGGCCTCTTAGGGAAGAAAGCCCCATCGGACAGACTATCAGCATGGCTTTACAGATTAGGAGACTAGATCCATGGAGACCATCTCCACCAAACTAGAAAGTGGAACTGGGCTCCAGGTCTGACACCAAAATCTATGCCTTTAATCATGACATTAAGGTCGTATTACATATTTTGCTTAATCTAGTCTTAGATACTGATAGGAGTTCTCTTTCTGAGAAAACTACTAAATATAGTGCCTGCACTATGTTTTAAAGCATACAAGAGGATAAAGATAAGATGGGACGATTTTAAATTAATTATTCTCATCAGTTTCAGTTCTTAGCATTACAAGGAGGTGGCTACATAGAAACATGGAACATGATTTTGATTTACAGCCATGACTTTCTCTTCCTTCAGATATACTTCCCACTTGCTATTTGTTAAGTGAAATGGGCAGGATGCATGTGTCTAATTTTCAAAGGAAAATGAAACTGAAACATACTTTGAAGCTATTAGGCAGACAGACCTCACAAGGGTAAAATGTTACAAGGTCTTTGAGGCTAGACCCTGGCCGCTGGCCGTCCTACTCAACAGTGTCCCTTCGGGCACCACCATGCCCTGGTCTTAGCTGATTCCATTCTAGCACACCCCAGGACCTTTGCTTACAATACACGCATGCCCTGTTTGCAGCATCCTTTACATTTGAAGTCTCTTCCCACTGCCCCTCTCATTACTACAGTATAAATTTATTTTTCCTTCAAGAACTTCACAGCATTACAATTGTATGTTTATATATACATATACAAACTCCATAAACTGCAAACTCCATAAAAACAAACATTTCACCTGTGCTGTTCCTGCCTATTCAGATGAAGAAGTAAATCTATTTTGTAAAACACTTCTGGAAAGCAGGAGCATTGTGATACATATAAACTGTAAAGGATTTATTGTCTCCATGTACGTATTTAGGTTTCTGAAGGTGAATGATGGCAGGAACTCCAGGGGAGTGACAGACAGGAGAGGGCACTGTCCTGTTAGAGCCGAGCTAGAATGGGCATGCATTCCTGCCTTTCATGCAGGGACTTATGTGTTCCCACAACACACTCTTTCTCTTCCTACAGCGACTTGGTAAATTGTTTCTTGATTTTCCCTAACATCTATACCAAAAGAGAAAAATATTTCCCATGAACTACTTTTTGAGAAACGACATCCTGCTCAAAATTGCTTCCACAAACAATCCGTATTAAAGAACTTATGGGTCCCGAGGATCGGACTCAGTTGTCAAGCCTGGTGACAACTTCTGCATTCACGGAGCCATCTCACTGGTCCTCAGATATCTCTCCCCAATCTTTCAAGAAAGCTTCACTAATAATGTTTATCTGTTTGCACCATCACACGGCTTCCTTCTTCTTTTACAGGTCAAATACACTGTACAGTCCACTCCAGTTGCATGTGGGCATGCAAGCACTTAAAACAACCCTACTAAGTGCTAGGATGCTACTGAGGACTCATCTTAGTCTGTGTAATTAGGAAGTGTGGGAGGGATTTGAGGGAAGGACAGGAGTTAGGTATGATAATCCCAAGAAAGTAAAAGGCAGATAAAAACAAAGTGTTGCTAAATGCTTCTTTCCATGTGGAATCTGTGAGGTTTTAAATAGCAAATTCCTGAGGGTGGCCCTTACTGCATGGTATTTATATCATTATGGGAAGTAGGGTACAAAGCTGTTCCTTAGCACATGGGGACTGAAAGAGATAAAGATTATCTGCCAACAAGAGTGTTCACACTAGGTACCGGATCTGCTGGCATCTTGATGTTAGACTTCCTGGTCTACAGAATTGTGAGGGGAAAAAACAAAACACTTGTGTATTTAATAATCCACTCTATGGCATTCTGTTACAAAGGGCATAAGTAAGTCGAACATCTAAACTCAGAATTAGAGTTCATTCACAAGGTGTCCTGCCCATCTCAATGCACCTGCTCTAATTTCTGTACCTGGGTATCCTACAGTCACACTGTAAACCCCGCCCACAGTCACACTGTAAACCCCACCCACAGTCACACTGCAGACCCCTCCCACAGTCACGCTGTAGACCCTCCTATACTCACACTGTAAACCCCTCCCACTGTCACACTATAGATCCCTCCTACAATCATGCTATAGACCCCTCCTACAGTCACACTGCAGACCCCTCCCACAGTCATACTGCAGACCCCTCCCACAGTCACACTGCAGACCCCTCCCACAGTCACACTGCAGACCCCTCCCACAGTCACACTGCAGACCCCTCCCACAGTCAC
>JAQHUG010000006.1:11519531-11522031 GCA_028555095.1 Dicrostonyx torquatus
GTCACACTGCAGACCCCTCCCACAGTCACACTGCAGACCCCTCCCACAGTCACGCTATAGACCCCTCCCACAGTCGCTATAGACCCCTCCCACAGTCACACTGCAGATCCCTCCCACAGTCACACTGCAGACCCCTCCCACAGTCACTATAGACCCCTCCCACAATCATGCCCTAGACCCTCCCACTCACTATTGTAGTGTATCTTGAAACCACTCCTTATCAAACAGTATACCACCCTTTCCAGTTTGATCTGGAAAAGATTTCCTGCACTGAGAGGGCTCTGCTGTACTCTACGGTGGAGCCAGGGTTCTCTTTCCCTGTGTGGTAGATGGGAAACTACTAGAAATATGCATTCTGGGTTCCATCCACACCAGCTTATCAGAACTTCCGGGAGGGCCTGCAGGAATTCAGACTGGAGTTTGGGGGATGACTGTGAAGGCTCAGTTCAGGATGATGTCACTAGGATGATGTCACAAAGGAACTCAGTGGTGTTCCCGTGTTCCTGTGGAGACCCTATCAAGCACATCTCCAAGGGTGAGCCAAGCATTATGAGACGCCACGTGACAAAAGAGTCTTGAAAATGCTAACTTGGCAGAGAAATAGAGGGTGATATGAGAACCTTTAAAAAAAAAATCATAATTGCCAAAACCAGCAAAGAAAAACCAGTAACAATACCACATAAAGTTCTGAAATAAGCAGACAATGCCACCATCTGCACCATCTGTAAGAACAATTTTAAGGAAATTAAACTGCTTTATAGTCTTGAACTCAGTTTTGACAGCAAGCCTGACATTTTAAAATAAAATAAGTAAATGCCAATCATGTTTGCTGTGGATGTTTTATGACATAAAAGTATTTAATTTTCAATCATATTTATTGACTAAGTTTATATTTTTAGGTTAAAATATAATTATATCATTTTCCTCTTTTCCTCCCTCCAATCCCTCAGATGTACTGCCCCTCCTTGTTCTCCCTCAAATTCTTGTCCTCTCTTTAATTGTTCTCTCTCTTTTCACATATATAAATAAACCCTGATCAGTCCACTTAATGTTACATGTACAGCCTAGCAGGCTGACCATTTGGTCCTGCATAACAACTTGAGGGCCAAGAAAAAACACCCTGTCCCTGATTAGACCCAAGATGGAGGGCAAGGAGAAACACCCTGACTCTGGCATGACCCTACGACCAGGGTTTGAAACCCCACCAGTCCCTGGGTTTGCCCCTGAGTAAGGCTGCAGAATCCCACCAATCCCTGAACTTGCCTCCATATCAGATCACAAAAATCCACCAATCCCAAGCCACTCTGGAAGCTCTCCCTCGCCCCGGAAAACTTACATAAACTCTGTGCTCTGTTCAGTTTCTCGCTTTTTCTCACCCCAGGCAGTCACTCTCCTGGATTCTTCCATCCCAGTAAATCTGTTGAGTGAGGTTTGTTGTGCAGTGTGACATTTTCACCAGAGGGAGCCCAGCGTATGGACTTTCTGAGGCAGAGCAGCATGGAGTGGAGCAGACTGGGGAAGCTTCCCCCTAGGGGAGCAGAGCTGTTACAATCCCGTGAGGCTATGCAGAGTGGTAACACTTCTGTGGAGCAGAGCTCTAAGACCTGAGCAGGCCCTCCCCTGCCAGAGCAGAGTTAGCTTATCAGCTGCTAGGCTTGCAGTGACTCTGTGGTATTCCTGGGCTCCCAGCTGCCAGGATCACTTTCCATCTGAGCTGCAATGCTTACATCACTTTCCCAGGGAAGACTTTCTCCAGTTCTCAGCAGTCCTTAGTGGCCTATAATTTTTTTCTAGGGTTGAAGCCTTGTAAAATTTTCCCCCTGCCATGCCAGCATAATTCCTAATTCCATTCTAAATATTTGTTCTTATGCTCACAGATAAGTGCAGTCTTCATTCCTCGTTAAGGGAACATCTCTTTGCAACAGATGGAGACCATTACAGAAGACCACAACAGATTCAAATGCAGAGGACGTGGTCATGTGGTGCCCACTCCCAGTTGATATATCTATAATACAACTAGCTGCACCTAAGGCTCGGGAGCCATCATGAAAGAGGATAAAGAGGTACAGAAAGTTTGCTGGGATGTTGCATGTCCTAGAAACGTCTGATTAGAACCATGAAGTTCAATCAACATGGCTGCCTAAATAAGATCTAAACAAGGATCAGGGTGATACCAATATGCATACTTACACTTTTTTAATGACTGTCTGCTGTCAGTCTGTCCATATTTGATCAAATTAACAGAAAATAAAAGGAAAAAGAGAACCAGGCACAAGGGTACACACCTGGAATCTCAGTACTTGAGAAGTAGAGGCAGGAAGATCAGGAGTTCAAGGTTATCCTTAGGAAAATATAGGCCAGCATGAACTACACGAGACCTTGTTTCAATATGTAAATTAAATAACAGATGAAAGACAGTAGATGGTAAAGCACAGTAAAGCCAATCATAGGAATACTTAACATTTGAACGCATTCTGAAGGCTATGAAATCTTCAGATCC
>JAQHUG010000006.1:11527031-11659630 GCA_028555095.1 Dicrostonyx torquatus
GCCAGTGTCCAGTTATCTTGATGGAGTCTAATCTCAAACATTACTAACTCCACAAGCTACTTTTTTCTTTTTCCAAAAGCAATTGGTTTGCTAATGCCACTTAGAGGATGGTGGGCTGGACTGTGCTTTCTTCTGGTTTTCTTTACTTATCAACCAGTCTTTCTCTTTGCACCGTATCAAACTGTGTGTCTTGGGAGTAACGCTTTATATTGAGGATTGAAGATGATGAGATAGGAGGAGGGCTGGAAGAAGGAAAATGATGAGCCTGGCTCTGAACTCCAGGGCATCTCTCAGAAGAGAGTCAGCAGATCGGTCAGTGTTTTGACTTTTAAATCAAGGCTGAGCCTTATATGCAGAGAGACATGTTTGCTACGTCAAGAGGGATGCCAAAGACTGGAGATAGGCATAGACAGATATAACTACAGCACAGTCACAGGACTGAACATTGTGGTCAGGTAGGGAACGCCTAGCCAGGGCTCTTTAGCTGACCTTGGCTCTCATATTAATTTGGGGGAGAACCAGGCCATGTGTACTCAGCTGGGAGTCGGGGAGGTGAGCCATGAGAGCAAACGTGGTAAAATAGAGTATGCGGGGCAGTCAGACAGGCCCAAGGGGTGAGACTGGCAAGGACAGAAAGAGACGAGGTGGGGCTTAGTCACTAAGGAAAACCACTAGGCCTACATTAAGCAAAGTGGCTGCACCCAATAAAGCTCTGACATGAGGGACAGTATTGAGAGCCACAAAGTAGCAGAAACCGGTTACTCTCACTTTGTTGTAACCTTCGGGGTCACAAGAAGACACACATAAGCCTTAAACATTTCAGACAATTTGGGAGATGGGAGGGATTTAGGGAATTATTAAAAATGTTAGCCTTAGTTTAAATGATTCTATTTATTTATTTATTTATTTATCATTTTATTACCAAAGTATACTACACTGTTCTTCCCCTTCTCCCTTCCCAGTGCTGACAGGAGTGGAAGAATTAATTCATCCAGAACATAAATAAACAAAAAGCTATTATTTTCACAGCACACCTGTGTGTTATGCATCTACTGTAAATAACAGCTAAAATGACAGTCCAGTGTCATGTGTGTGTATGTGTGTGTATGTGTATGTGTGTGTATGTGTATGTGTGTGTATGTGTATGTGTGTGTATGTGTATGTGTGTATACGTGTGTGTGTATGTCTGTGTGTGTATGTGTATGGGTGTATGTGTGTGTATGTGTGTGTATATGTATGTGTATGTACGTGTGTGTGTATGTGTATGTGTGTATACGTGTATGTGTGTGCTTCCTGTTTTTTCTGAGACAGTGTTTTTCTGTGTAACAGCCCTAGCATGTATATTTTCTTTTAGTGAAGGTACTGGAAATATGTACACCTATGTACTAGACATATTAATGACGCACTACTAAACACGTGTACCTCCTCATAAACACTGTATATTATCTCAAAGTTTCTCTTTTGGAATATTAAAATTATAATGTTACTTGTTTTTATAAATTTTATTTCTGTGTGATATCACGCTCTTTTCCTATCAGGAATAAGATGGCTGTTAAAACAATCAGATCAGGCCCACTAGCGTTTTGCATCTGCTAGCTGTTACACTATGAACCTGACGATAGGAGGCTTGAAGATAATTTTAAGTCATCCCATAAGGAGGGGCTTCTCCTCCTGCCTCGGTGTCACATACCCCTGCTGGTTTACTTCTATTCCCCTTCGCTTCCTCTAGGACCGTGCCTAAGGGGATGCAGAAGTGTATCAGGGTTCCTGCTTTAGCTGACTAACATGAGGTCTCTCCTGGTCCCTGAAAAGCTGCAAGCTTCTCCTCCAGTGACTCAGACATTCTTTCAGAGAAGCTGTTGCCCTCCAGTAACGGCAGACTTGAGTGTGGACATATATGAGTTCTCATCTTCTTGTGTGTTTTGTTCAGTAACCATCAACTGTGCACGACAGTTGTTTGCTGTCTAGTGTCCTCAGGAGAGGCAGCATTCTGAGTGGCACAGCTTAACTAGCCTTTCCTTGGTCTTAAGCTCACATGCCTGGCTTCCAATTGAACGTTTCTGTTATAGTCTTAAAACACGCTGATCAAAACAACAAAGGAATTTACTTGGCCTACATTTTAGGACACAGTCCATCACTGGAAGAAGTCAATTTTGAAGAGGTTAGAATAGGTCTTAAGTGAGTACAATTAATTATGATATATGCCACGGTTAAAATGTGACCAACCTTCCTCCTAGTGAAAAATGAAAAAGTGTGCGTGTGTGCATGTGCGTGTGTGCGTGTGTGTGCATGTGCGTGTGTGTGAATGTGCGTGTGTGTGTGCATGTGCGTGTGTGCGTGCATGTGCGTGTGCGTGTGTGTGCATGTGCGTGTGTGTGTTTGTGCGTGTGTGTATGTGCGTGTGCGTGTGTGCATGTGCGTGTGTGTGAATGTGCGTGTGTGTGAATGTGCGTGTGTGTGAATGTGTGTGTGTGTGCATGTGCGTGTGTGTGTGTGCATGCATGTGCGTGTGCGTGTGTGTGCATGTGCGTGTGTGTATGTGCGTGTGCGTGTGTACATGTGTGTGCGTGTGCGTGTGTGTGCATGTGTGTGTGTGCGCGTGCATGTGCGTGTGCGTGTGTGTGCATGTGCGTGTGTGTGTTTGTGCGTGTGTGTATGTGCGTGTGCGTGTGTGCATGTGTGTGCGTGTGCGTGTGTGTGCATGTGTGTGCATTTGTGTGTGTGCATGTGTGTGTGCGCGTGTGCGTGTGTGTGTGTGTGCACACGCATGCACGTACACATGCATGTTATGAGGCTGAACTGCAATCTCTAGATGTACCCTAACTTCAGAGATTGACTTATAAATCATTTGTTTAAAGTCTAAATTTTTTTAAAATATAAGGATATTCATCTCCAAAGGATATTTGTGTGGATAGATGGGAAAATATTTAAAACACCACACACATTAAGTTAGATGCTAAGTAAACCTGATTTCTTATTGCTTTTTATCAACTTAGTAATTGCCTCCATTGTCTAACTTTGTTCATCTAAGTCTTTGGTTGGCAAATTAATCATGATGTTTCTGGTTCAAACCAATCACAGCACGATTTTCATTGCTGTTTCCCAACAGCACACAGAGCAGCACCAACAGCCGGAAGATTTTAACGTTTTGCACTACTTATTAGAGTGATATTTGTTTGCACTGTGCTGGGCAGTATTGTCAGACATGTATTCAACATTAATAGATTAGATATACTTCAGATTCTTGCTGGTTGCATTTTGACTTTTCCAGGGTAACTAGAAAAGTTTCTTAAGCATCCATATGTGCAGACAAAAGGAGGAAGGATGCAAACACTGCTGGAGATTTTTGAGGAGCTTCCATTCTGATGTTCAGGGGCTGCATATGACACTGTCTGAAAAACATGCTGATTTTCTTCATGTTTCATTTCACATTGATTAGAGCACAACTGGAAATGGCTACCTAGATGGCTCAACAAATCCAAAGACAACAATTCCAGAGAACTGGAAATCTTTAGCACCAGTCACCAGATGCGGAAGTCATCTCAATTTTCTTCAAGGCTTTCATTAACCCCATTGCATTCATCACCTTTGTCTACTCTTCTGCCAGAGTAAGCTTGCTCCAAAACCATGCAAATGAGTGCGCTGAGACCCCAGACAACTACAGTCAGGAGGACAGGGGACACTCAGCCGCAGTGGGGAAAGATGAAAGCCAGCCGCAGCGAGGACAGGAGACAGTCAAACCTTTCCAATCATGTTTTTTAGGAACTAGCCACATTCATAAACATCAGGTTTATAACAGTTTTTTCTTATCCTTCAAAAACAAACGCAAATTAGTAGATTACAGAGACAGCATTTAGCACACATATTCATGTACACATTTTGAAACAACAGCTGTTCACTGTTACTCCTGGATTATGACAAGCATCACAAGCAAGGAGCATGGACAGAGCAGCAGAGAAAATGAACCGAGCAGACACTGACGAGAGCTAAGTGTACGAGCAGAAGTTGTTCACAGGAAAGTAACAGACATCGAACATTGAATCAATTCTCACATGCCATGCTAAGCGTGTTGATGGATGGGTTTCAGAGTAATCCAGGAAAGCAAACATGAAGACTAGTTCGTGCCAAGACAACAGAGCTGTCTGGGGATCTGTGCAGTATTCCTAAGTACCGCCCTCATCGAGAAAGAGCTGATTGTGCGCTTTAGCACACGGTGCCTACTAGCGTTTTGGAAAGCAGGCCAATGAATCTAGGAAGTCTTTGATATAATATTAGTACTGGAAGAATGTTCATGTGGATCATAAAGCCACTAGTCACTCTCAAAGTCTGAAAGACATACAGTGATTTGTGGAAAGACTGTCACCTCAGAGATAACCTTCATGTCTATGGTGATGCAAAACAACCTTCATGCTTCAGGGGAAAAAAAAAAGATATTTAAATGTTAACTTTAATTAGTATAAGGATTTTTCAAAATTTCTTAGCAGTTAGCCCAGAACATTTTAAAATTTAATTAAGGTTTTAAGCACATAATAGTATGTGTATGGGGGCTAACTTACTGATTTACAAGTATTTTCAGTATTCATGTTGACCATAGTATGAGTATATAATACACACTATAAATTCTTACTTTACATACTAAAGACTTCTTTCTTACATATTTTTCTTGTATCTTTATATAATTACAAGTGCTTTGAATTTTATAGTACATAAATATATAGATGCCTTTTTTAGGGTTTCTGTTGCTGCAACAAAACACTATGACCAAAAAGCAAGTTGGGGAGAAAGGGTTTATTTGACTTACACTTCCATGTTGGTGTTCCTCATTAAAAGAAGTCAGGAGAGGATCACATCAGGGCAGGAACCTGGAGGTAGGAGCTGATGTAGAGGTCAGGAGGGGTGCCTGTTTCTTCCCAAGACCACCAGCTCAGGGATGGCATCACGCACCATGGGTTGGATCTACCCCATTGATCACTAATTAGGAAAATGCCTTACAAATGGTTCTCATGGAGACATTTGCTCAACTGAGGCTCCTTCCTCTCTGATGACTCTAGCTTGTGTCAAGTTGACACACAAAACCAGCCAGTACAACAGACCTCTCCATGTCTTCTAAAATCATTCATTATCATATTAAGCAAAGCCCCTCATGTTGGAAGATGTATTGGATATCTCGTTCCTCACTGAAAACAGGAACTGCCCCTGCCTGAATTTTGATGTGTTAATGAGGACTTCTGCTGAGGTAGGAGTATTCTGGGCCCCATGAGACAAGCCTAGTGTTTAATATGTCATGTCTGCAGACAAGACATTGTAATCCCCAAGCCATTGACTGCAGGGACTGAAATCCCACAATAAATAATGGCTTCTAAAATATATAGAAAGACATCATGCTTTCTTTTAGATTTCTATTTTCCAATCTGTTCACTATTCTGTGGGCTCTGATACCTGCTAGCCAGGGGATGCCATGGTTTCATACCTGGCGCCCGACTATTTAGAAAGACAATAGCCGAGGTTTTCACTCCAGCCTCTCTTATTCATTTGTAGATTGCCCTAGGAAAGGTAGCTATCTCCGAGCTGATGTGTGAATGCGAGTGTGGGTGCAGAGAGAGATGCCCCGGAAAAAGGAATAGAATAGATAAGTCCCCAAGAGGGGAAGAGAGAAAAGAACAGAGCGAGGAATGGGTTAGAAAGAGCAGGGCAGAGCAGAAATAGGGAGCTTGGCAAAGCAGAAGGGGCTTTTGAGAGAGCCTAGAGAGCAGGATGGTTTTTAGGGAGATGTAATAAACACAAGGCCACGCTGAAGAATAGGACAAGTCTGAAGCGGCCTTTTAAGCTGTAATGGTGTGAAAGCCTGTTCCTTTCCACACAAATGTGTCTCCGGGGACACATTTGGGGAAAAACATCAGTTTCTATGTTGGGGCGACGGTCCCCGACACTATTCATGATCACCAGGTCCTAAAATTCTGACCGGTGGAGCTGGAGAGATGATTCAGAGGTTAAGAGCACTGGCTGCTCTAGCAAAGGGCCCAGGTTCAGTTCTCAGCACCCACATGGCAGCTCACAACCATCTGTAACTCCAGCTCCAGAGGATCTGATATCTTCTGGCCTCCATGGGCACCGCATGCACAACATGGTATACAGACATAAATGCAAAAAAACCACTCATACATGTGGATTTAATTTGTACTGATATTTAGGGAGAAAGTGTTTTGGTTTATTTTCTTAACATCTTAAAGCTTTGCTGATGTATCCAACAGAAACAAAAACACAGTCTACATAAAAACTTATATATAAAGTCATCACACCATTATTAAAAACTGAAAAAATAGGAACAACTGAAAAGTCTATCATTAGATTAATAAGTAAAATGTTACAGCTTATCCATGTAAAGGAATACTTGGGAATAAAAAGGGATACGGTATTGAGAAATGGAATAACATGGATGAACTTTGAACATGACATACTAAAGGATATCACAAAGACTCCTTTATACAATGTTCAATTTATTTAAAATGTCTAGAATGGCAAATCTACAGAGATAGGAAGTAGATTCACGGTTGGGTAGAGCTGAAGGGTAAGGAATAGAATGTGTGCAGTTTGTGATACTGCAGAGGAATGGATATGTGCACAGTTTGCACACAAGGTGATGAAGATGTTATAACTGATGGCAGTGATGTTGCAGAGCAATGGATGTGTGCACAGTTTGTACACAAGGTGATGAAGATGTTATAACTGACGGCAGTGATGCTGCGGAGGAATGGATGTGTGTACAGTTTGTACACAAGGTGATGAAGATGTTATAACTGATGACAGTGATGCTTCAGAGCAATGGATGTGTGCACAGTTTGTACACAAGGTGATGAAGATGTTATAACTGACGGCAGTGATACTGCAGAGAAATGGATGTGTGCACAGTTTGTACACAAGGTGATGAGGATGTTATAACTGACGACAGTGATACTGCAGAGGAATGGATGTGTGCACAGTTTGTACACAAGGTGATGAGGATGTTATAACTGACGGCAGTGATACTGTGGAGGAATGGATGTGTGCAAAGTTTGCACACAAGGTGATGAGAATGTTATAACTGACGGCAGTGATGCTGCGGAGCAATGGATGTGTGCACAGTTTGTATACAAGGTGATCAGGATATTGTAAACTGACTGCAGTAATATTACAGAACTGGAATGCATGAACAGATGACAAAGCAGTAACCATAAAATGGGTATACGAGAATTTCATATTAATAAAGCTAATACAATAAAAAACATGTCCTTAAAAACTTTCCTGATATATGAAAATATAAAGTCTAATACCATCTATAAAAATTATTTCTCACCAAATCACACCATACAAAATTAATATGCTGAGAAACTAATTTCTTTCAATGACTGACCAATTAACATTCAAAATAGAGATACTACTATAAGATATTAACAGCCACTAATTCCATTCTTGCATTCAGCTTAGAGGAATACGTTATTTTAACCTTAAATTTCTGTCAAAAGATTTAAAAACAGCCAGTTTTCTATACTCCAAGCTAACAATGTTTTATTAATACCAATTTTAAATTTTATCATATAATTTTATTATTCATAACCTGGGGCAGTTTTTACATCTCAGGCTAGAGGTTACAAAGAAGCATGCCTACCAAGTACAAACTTAGCCTTAAGTTAATCAGTTCCATTTATCTTTGTGATGTTTCAACTCTTGGTTAAGAAAATGTATCCATGCATATTTATTACATATTTTTATTATTGATTATAGAATGTATCAACTATTCTTTTACAAAAAGAGGAGTGTTAAACCCATTGCTATTTGATGTTCCACACAATTCAGAAATCAAGGCATATTCTGATGTAAAATAATTTACTACCTTTTCTCTCTAAGTGATATGATACTGCCTAAAGACAGAACTGTGTTAGAACTTTCATATACTCTCCAAAAAGCCAGACATAAATTTTAATAATTACTGTTATAAGTAATTAGCATAAATCATAATTGCTTTCAGATAAAACTAAAAATTGAAATCTAATAATAAAAATGCCATTAAAATATTGTCTTAAGTAAATGTTAAAAGTAACTTTCACACTAGGCAGAACGATTAGAGTCAGTAGCTCTGTCTAAGCTGTTGAGTGTGGGATTGGTCCAGTTACAACACTGACTTCGGCTCCTTGTGTTGCTCCCTTCCTTTGATTATGGGGTGGACCGTGTTTTCTATTTCAGTGGATATAACGGAAGTGATGGCGTGTCACTTTGGGTATGAGGTTATAGATGTGGCTTCCATCTTGGATGCTGTCTTACTCAGAAGCAGAAAACATCTACATTATAAACTGCTTTGCTGAGGTCTAGGCGGCATTGTTGGCTAACTGCCAAAGGACTTAGGGAGCCCCTGTAAATGAGGGTGGAGATGGAGCTGGCCTTTAGCCGTAGCTTTCACATAGACAGGAGCTCCAGCTGTCAACTGACTGCAGCCTCTTGAGAGACCTTGTTCTGAAACAACTCTAAAGCAGAGGATTTAAATCAAATAATCAAAGAATATGAAAAAATTAAAGTACAGCAATGGAACATGGAGGAAATGTGTGGCACTACCAACAGATCAAATCTTCTAATTATAGGCATAGATGAGGGGAAAAAACTCAGAAGATGAAAACTTTCCCAAATTACTAAAGATATTACTATGTACATACAAGCCACTCACAAAACCCCAACTAGACAAGGACAGAAAAAAAAAACACCACACAGCACACATGGTTAAAACACTAAATATATAGAACAAAAAAAGCATGCTGAAGGCTTCAAGAGAAAAAACAAGAACAAGTCATATATTAAGAAAAATCCTCAGAATAGCAGACAATGTCTTAATGGAACATGTGAAAGCCAGAAGAGCCTGGAACAATGTGCTCCAGGTTCTAAAAGACCACAACGTTAACCTTGACTATAGTACCCAACAAAACTATCTGCCAGACTTGAAAAAGAAATACATACTTTTGATGATACACAAACATCCTTTAAAAAAAATTATATCCAGTAAACCAAAAAACCCTGAATGAAATACTGGAAGCAAACTTTAACTGAAGAAAAGAAGCACAGACATGAGAATCTAGAAAGGTAGCAAACAAAATTATGATTTAAGAAAATACAAGACACAACTAGAAACACAAACCAGGAAACACACACTCACATGACTGGAATCTACACATATATTTCAATAATAAGTCTAAATATTAGTGTCTTCAACTTTCCAATAAAAAAATATGGGCTATCTGAATAAATGAAAAAACAAAATCCATCTATCAATTGTGTACAAGAAAGTTTAAAAACCCATGCTCCATCAATATAAATGTAAAAATCCTCACTAAAACAGTAGCAAACTGGATAAAGGCACATATCAAAGAGATCATTCACCACAATTAAGGAGGCTTACTCCAAAAATGCAGGAATGGTTTAACAGTCAGTAAATATAACAAAAATACAATAAATCATATACATTGACTTAAAGACAAAAATAAAAAGATTATCTCAATAGATGCATAAAATGCATTTAACAAAATTCAACATACTTATGTAATAAAAGTTCTAGAGAAAGTAGGACTTGAGGTAACATACCCCAACATAAGAAAGGCTATATATGACAAACCCATAGCCAGAATTACCCTAAATGGAGAAACTTTCAAAGTAATCCAATTAAAATCAGGAAGGAGACAGGGCTATCCATTGTCCCTACTCAATATAGTGCTGGTACCACTAGCCAAGCAATATGGCAAGAGAGGGAAATTAAAAGAATCCAAACAGAGAAAAAGAAAACAATTGTCCTTATGTTGCAGATGATACGGTATTATACACAGGAAATGTCAATCTATTTCCACCAGAAAACTTCTAGAAGCAGCAATTTCATCAACGTCTCACAGGGCACAAAATGAAATTACAAAGATCAGTAACCTATCTACACACCAACAATAAAGACACTGAGAAACAGAGCATGGGAACACTCCCACTTAGTATTGTATGAAAGAGCAAAATGCTGTGGAGTAAACCCCAAGACACAAAGAACTACCGTAATGAGCACTTTCAGTCTTTGAAGAAAAGGACTGAGAAAAAAGATGCAAGAAAAGGGAAAGGCACCCTACGCTCATGGAGTTGTAGAATTAACGTTGTGAAAATGATAGCTAAAGCAATCCAGAGATGGAGAATAGAGGGAGTGTCATTTCAGGTTTCAAGATTAGTATGGAGCCATAGTAATAAAAGCAATACGGCACAAACCGGACATGTCGACCAGTGGAAACAAATGGAGACCCAAACACGAGTACGTCCACCTCCAGCCACCTGACATGTGACACGGAGGCAAAAGAAACAAGCACAGCAAAGCCAAACACACTGGAGAAAAGGCAGCATCTTTCACAAAGGCTGCTAGGGAAAAGGGATGTTCATGTGGAGAAGAATGAACTAGGCCCATATTTGTCACCGTGTACAAAATTCAGTCCAAAGGAAGCGGCACCGCTGAAGCTGTTAGAAGACATGGGCCATAGGAGGGACTCCCTGAATAGGACTCTCTTTCCAGGAATTAAGACCGGCAATCAACAGCCGGGGCCCATAGACTACAGTGCTTCTGGAGAGGTAAGGAAGCAAACAAGTGAAGAAGAAACCCCAAGAATGGAACAGAATCTTTGTCAGCAGTACATCGGACAGAGGGTTAATATCCCAAATATACAAAGAACTCAAATAACAGCCAAGGAAACAATTTGACAAAATTAAACAGAGAATACTCAACAGAAGAAATGAAAAGGATTTAAAAATGCCTCAAAAAGTGTTCAGTAATGTTAGCAATTAGGGAAATATAAACTAAAACGTCTGAGATTTCATCTCTCCCCCGTCAGAACTGCTAAGATCAACAAAAGAGTGGGCGACAGTGATGGTGAGGCTATGGGGAAAAGGGGCTGCACTCACTGGCGGTGGGAGAGCAGTGCAGAGAACTCTCGGAAAACTAAACTCAGTCTTCCATATATACTATACTACGATATGTACTTCTCCTTGGCAATACCCTAAGGACTGGACATCTTTTCATACGAATATTTGCTTAGCAATGCTCACTACTGCCCTATTCACAATAGCCAGGAATGGAAACAACCTCGATATCCTTCAGCTGATGACAGGTTAATGAAAATGTGGCACATATCCACAATGGGACACATTCAGCAGACAAAAAGGAAAGAAATCATGAAATTTGAAGATCAATGGATCTAGGACAGATTATATTGAGCTAACTCAAACCCACAGAGACAAGTGACCCATGGTTACGCATGCTCGGTTCTAAGCTCCAAACTTTCAAATGTGACCATATAACATGGAGCAACCTCAGAAACGAGGGAGTGTAGAGGTATCACGTGGAGGAGGGTGCTTAAGAGGGAATAGCAGGGTGCAGGTGGTGGGAAGCAGGAAACAGAACAACAGGGAGAGGAAGTCAGAAAGGAAGAAGAAAGAGAAGGTGGGAAAAAATAATAGCCAGGTTATTTGATAATTCAAGGAATCACATTATACTTACAAAATTATACGCAATACTTACATGTGACAATGTTATGCCACTAAGACTGACAATACTAATGCTCCCTAAAAGAATCACAGACTAATAAAAACCAAAGTGTCAAGCATGAGAAACCTTTTTTTGTTTGTTTGTTGTTTTTTTTTTTTTTGAGTAATTGATCAGGCTATTGGTATTGTCCTTGGTTGCCTCTTGGAGGGTAAAAACACTTTCTATTGCTGCAGATACCATAGACTCGGGACAACAGGACCTGCAGCGTTTGAGCAGGGTCTAACCTGAATGCCTCCTTCCTGCTGTCTAGAAAATGGTACCAGAAAACATCTTGCAAGGAATGAAGAGATGAGTAATCCTATCCAGCTGCGAGTGCATGAACCACAGTAATGAACAACATGGCAAGATATCTACAGTGAAACAAGAGGTCTTCACACGTCGGTGGTTACCAGCTTCTATCTAATTGGACTTAAGGTCCATCAAGAAACAGGATGGAAATCATGCCTGGTAGTGGAATCCTGCCCAGCTTCTTTGAATTGATAATGTCATGAATCTTAGGAGAGAATTTACCATCACCAGTTTAGAAGGCCATCACAATTTTCACCTACATCCTAAATCTTATCCTCATACCGCAGGTAAGTGTGTCTACTACCATTCTTGATCGAAGAAAGTCCTTCGTTACAGAAAATGGAAACCCTCACAGAAAAGCTCAATTGGACACAATGTAGTGACCAATGGATCATGTAAACCCAACCCTAGTGGATACATCTACATCATAGTTCCTGCCTCTGTGGCTCAGGACACATTGCAGAAAAGTGGTAGAAAGACTGTAAGACCCAGAATACCAGGAAGTCTGCTGTGAAAGAGTTCTTCCTAGAAATAGCTGCATAAAAACGTTTGGAAAATAGCAGTATCAATGGACATGCTAGCATGGACAAGAGTAAATTTCAAGGGTCCCAACTGTAAACAAATAACCATAGGAGATAATGACTCTTAGGAGGAGAGTGAGCCTCTCCTAAAGATAACCCCCTTAATGGTTGCCCAGTATAGAATGATCTGTGTTGAAACCATACATACACTACCAACAATAGATTCAGCAGATGTATATACATATACATGTATGCACACACACACACACACACACACACATATACCAATCAAAGAAAAATGCTATCAACTTGGTTGCATTTGAGGGCTTTATGGCACAATAGCTGGGAGGATCTGAATGGAAGATAGGAAGGGTTGAATGTGAAAATAAGTACATTGATAAATTTGGGAAGTTTATATCTGTATAAATATTAGAAGTATAATTCCACATGAAGAAAAATCAATAGACAATTTTCATTCTAAGACAGTCTATGCACACACACATGCAAAGACAGGGAGAAGGCCAATTAGGTACCAATGAAGAACAAGTAAACAAAACAGAAAACAGGGAAATCATATATTCAAAGTGCTCAGAAAATAACTGTTAAATAAGAAACATATATGCTAAAAGTAGCTTCCCAGAGTTTTAATTAATATTTATTAATATTAATAAAAGAGTTTAAATTAATTTCATTCAAAAAATTTAATGATACCATCTTTTATCAAGTCTGGTAGTTTATAAAGATAATGTTTTAGGGAGGAAAGAATAATCTCAGTAATGAGATAGGGTGCAAGAAGGGATCAAACAAAGACCTGGCATTTTCATATGAAGTAGGAAAAAACAATGCCTAATTTATAGAGTTATAAGAGACAGGACTGAAATATTGAACTATAAGGGCTTGGAAATTAAAAACATCTCCAGTCCCTTCCAATAATGTTTGCGTTATTTGAAAGAGGAATATTGATTAACTTTAGAGTTTGTTAAGGATGAAATTTCAAAGTTAGTCCCATTAGGAATGAAAGCAGGCTTACTTCCTGAGTCTATGGAGTAGAAAGACATAGAATAAGGAAGCAATCAGTATAAAATAAGAGAAAGGGGGAGAAGTCACAGAAAGAAAGGAAGATGAAAGATCAACAAATAAAGGCCACTAAGAAGGATAGCAAGGAGAAAGTTGTGGATACCTGCACTGCGGATTGGCCTACGTCGTGCTTAGCACACCATGACTTACCAGCACTCTGTGAAAAGCCTACTGTGACGGATTGCATCAGTAAGCCATCGCTACCAATTTTCATCTTTGGTAATAAAATATAAGTGAATACAATTTTCTTGCTGATGAAGCTTAGACAACCGAAATTTATTATAAAAATCCTTATTAGGGGTGTGGTGGTGCAGGCTTGTGATCCAAGTACATGGGAGACTAAGCTGGGAGCTGCTATGAATTAGAGACCAACCTCAGCTGCATTAGCAAGACCTTGTCACAGAAAATTAAAGAGATAATAAAGACATTTGCAAAGATGCAAAAGTAAAATATAAATAAAAACATTCTAATTACTGTTGGGTGTGAGAGCACACGTTAATTTCAGAACTCAGGAGGCAGAAGCAGGTGAATCTCAGTGAGTCTGAGGCCAGGCTGGTCTACCCAGTGAGTTCCAGGACAGTCAGGTAGATGTAGAGAGACCTTATCTCAAACAAACAAAAAACAAAAACAAAATCTTAATCATATGCTTTGTGTAAGAGATATATTTAAAATACAGCAATACAGAGATGTATAGAATAAAAGGTTATAAAATAACACAAGAGACAGTTTTAAAAGGCATGTTGTATGGCTAATACAAAATCATATGTTACACAGAGCATCATTACATAAGATAAATGCAGATGATTTGATTACTCATCAAAATTAAACACAACCTTTAACATTTTGGGAACTGACCAAAGAACAAACGACTGCAGAACAAACATCCGTAGAACTCACTGTGGGGCGAGATTCCCTCATGCCTCCATTAGTACAGAAGCAACACGCTCAGTATGATTAAGTTGTAAATATAACTCAAAATTAGCCATTTTAAATAATAGGAAAATTAACAATCACAATAAATAAGGTAGCTGAAAAATATCCAAAGTACATGCAGATCATCTGAAATGTCTATTAGATCCATGAATTTTTTGCATCTATGAACTAACAAATTACGGAAATTACTGTTTGTTTCCCTTTCAATCAAAGACCGCCATGATGTCCACACTGCCTAATCAGCACTGAGTGAGGCTCTACCTGATGTTGTGAGACACAGAAAGAATAAGGTTCGAAGAAGAAAAAAACTGATTAGTTTTAAATGGCATACAATTTATATATGAAGTGCCCAAATCAATAGATAAGTAAATTCATTAAAATTTTAGCAGGACATCTGGATACAAGATGAAAGCAAACCCCCAAATTTCCTTTTCATATAAACTTTATTTATTATGAGTGTGCGGGTACACACATCTGTACACATACGCAAGCACGCATGCAGTGTGGCACACATGCCATACGATAGGCATGTGGAGTTCCTTCTCTCCTTTTACATTTATGTAGCTTCCAGAGATTGAACTCAGGCTGTCAGGATTAACAGCAAGCACTTTTACCCACTAAGCCATCCCACCAGCTCCACAAATAACATTTCTATATGTCAGTTACAGTTAAAAATGGAGATTCAAGAAGTCATCTTTCTGGGCTGGCAAGACAATTCAGTATATAAAGGCAACTGTCACACAAGCTCAGTCAGTGACCCAGGTTCAGCACCCAGAACCATTAAGGGTGGAAAGTGGGAACCAGCCACAGCAAGATGTCCTCTGACTGCCCCACTTAGTACCATCAGGGCATGTGTGTGCTCCCCGATACTCACCCCCTTGCATCTCTGTCTGTCTGTTTCTCAACAGATAAAAGTTATAATGATTTGAAATAAATTCTCATTTGCAAAGAATTAAAAAGGTGTTCCTTTTTAACGAATGATGTTGTAACAGTTCACTCAAACATTAAAAAATTAAATGAAGACTAAATGAGAGGTTCACTTAATCACAAACCCTATACAGTACAGATGATATTTCTATATCTACATTACATATCTAATACATATACACATACATTATATGTAGAAATATAATCTGACATATTATTAACATCTCAATCAGTCAAAATTTTGAACAAGTTTTTGAAGAACCTGATAACCAGATACCCTAATGTTTCTATCCAAGAAAAAGTGAGTAAGGAAAACCAAGACACACCCAAGAATGCTTTTGCTAGCGCTATCTTTATAATAGCAGAAAAAAATTATATTTGTCACAGAGGGTCAGAAAAGGTTGTGAATTATAATAATACCAAACAGCCATTACATAACAGAAGGGCATTCCGTAAGTATGGAACAATACTCAAAAGAAAATTAAAAAAAATAAGTTGAGGATTAATGTAAATAAATACATCCAAGTGTTTTAAATTTATTATCAAACACTGATGGGCATATGCATAAATGCTTATGTAAGTCAGATCTTCTGGCATGAAACATTAAAGTAGAGGGTGCTTACTTGACAGGCAGCACCTATAGGACTTGAGGGATGGCGGGAGGAACAGCGTGTGCATTTCCTGTGAGGTGTTAAGCATGTTCATGTTGCTTTCACATCCTAGAAAGTGTCATTAGTCATCACACGAGTTAAATAGCCTTTGATTTAGGAAAGCATGCTAAGAGCCTTTTAGCTAAGGACAATAATGCATGGAGATGCTACTACAAAAATAAATATTTAAGTGAAGAGCCCAAGTGGAACTTGAAAGTGAGCTAAGCTGGAATGTTGGAGCTGAAAGAGGGACCTGGAAATCGGAGGAAATGTGGGACAAACAACAAAGTCAGAATAAGAAAGGTGTCGGGGGATGCAGCAAGAAAGAGCAGTTGTGAAAAGCAGTAACCTGCGTGGTCTTACAGAACAAAGAGCTAAGGGGAAACATGCTGGTCATCGTCTGTGTAATGCTAACAGCGAAGACATTAATCTGCCGTCATCATTTCACCCCACCAATCCATTACTGCAATGGGACCCCAAGGCTTGGGATTTCCTTATGTGAGAATGAGGATGGACCACCCTCCGATGCCTGAGTTCCTGAGAGATTCACATCCCAGGAAGGGATAACTTCCAGTTAGCTCACAACTTAAGCTACATGTGGATATGACCTCATCTTTGTTTCCTTCTTTCTTAGAATACATAAATTTTAACACTGAACTGGGTGTGGCAAAGAGAGATTGAGAATTTCTCTATCACCAGTATTTAACCAAAACTATAAGTAAACAAATCCAAACTTTACGATGGTTTCCTATATATCTCCAGTTTCCATAAGAGGAAGTCACTCATGTCTGTGATGGAGGAAGGAAGAAAAGCACGCAGTGAGCAAAGGGGATGGCAGCAGAGAAAGGCACCCGGTGCAGAGAGGAATCAACTGTTCAGGGGACCCCATCAGACTGAGGAAGACAGGAAGGCACAGAGGGCATCTGCAGGAAGGTACAGTCATCTCAGAAAGTCAGACTTTGAGGACACTGTGCTATAAACATCTGTAATCATTCTAAGAATTTAGGATATTTCTTAGGCATAGAAAACATGAATGCTTTCTGCTTTTGTTTCTATGTATTTTTGTGATATCTTCCTATGAGGTATGTATGTATACATTAAGGCTAACAAGAGTTTCTCATTTAAATCATTCTATCCCAACATCTAAGCTAGTACTAGCCTTGCATAGAAATCACCAAATGTTGATTGAGTGGAATTGGCAATGATTAAGATTAAAAAACAAGCAAAAAAAAAACCCAATATTCTCAAGACTTCCTCTAGTTGGCAAACTTTAACATCCACTGCAGTTTCGTTATCCACCCACGTTTGTAACTTAGTCTGCTGATATTACTTCTAGACCACGTCAGTCTCCAAGGTTACAGCGACACCGAAGGCAGCAATGACGACACCTTTCCTCATGCTGCTCTCACACAGAACACAGAAGCAAAGGGGAGATGGCATCAGCAGCTTCTCAGGAAAACTTAACTGCACTCAAGGAATAGCCCCAATTTCATAATTAAAACATGGCAAACTGAGGGTGAAAAGATGGTCCAGTGGGAACGAGTGCTCGGGACTGTTGCAGAACTGAGTTCAACTCCCAGCACCTACATTGTGAAGCTCACAGCTGTCTGCAACTCCAGTTCAAGGGATATGACACTTCTGGTCTTTTCAGGGACATGGACTTTCTCTCTCTTTCTCTCTCTCTCTCTCTCTCTCTCTCTCACACACACACACACACACACACACACACACGCACATACAGACAGACAGATGAGAGGAAATTACAAAATAAAATAAATGCTTATAAAAAATGGCAATCCGAAGAGTAGAAAGGAGTCTTATGTGAGAAATTTATAAAACTAAAGAAAATATCACATAAGCAAATAATAATTTATATATTAAAGGATACAGAAAAATCAGAAACATTAAACAAAATCAAAGACTACAAAAGTTAAGATACCAAATATAATTGTTTTACTGTGCAATTAAAATACAACAGCACAGATGGAAAACTAAATCCATTTACTTGCCTTTCAAGAACATATGAAAGAAAATAATCTATGTAAGTCGAAAACCAATAAGTTCCCTAAAGCAATATTCATGCCAAATATATTTTTGACTGTAACATTATAAACTTAGAGGCAAATTTGAGGGAAATATGAGACATTGAAAAATAAATTCTAAAGAAGAAATTAAAAATGACATTATATTATATAAAACATATAGAATATGGGTATCACTATAAATAGAAGTAAGCAGTGTCCAAATTACTTTAAATTGGGTGTCTTTAAGTGTTGTTTGTATGCACACATTTTCAGATGTGTCTGTGTGTACACATGCCTATAGCAGTCAGGGAACATTCGGTGTCTTCCTTGATTGCTCTCCACCATATTTTCTGAAACACCACCTCTCAGCAAACCTGGGGCTCATGGTCAGCTAGACTGGATGGCCAAGAAGTCCAGAGGGCTGCTTGCCTCCAGCCTCCTCCCCAGTGCCGGGGTTACAGATACTCACCATGGTGCCCGGCTTTTATTGGGTTCTGTGGGGGTCTCAGCTCTAGTCTTGACGCTTATATAGCAAGTTTACTGACTGGGCTATTTCCCTAGGCCATAGTTACTTTAATTTAAAAAAAAACTTAAAAGCAAAAATCACAAATTATAAAGGACTGAACAAAAACTCGCATTAATAGAAGAACACCTGTGGTCAGTCCTTGCTCACCTCTTGATATTTAGCCTGCCTTGTTCTGTTTTCTGCATGTTACGCTGTATCTGCACATATGCTTACACACATAGATATATCATTAGCTAGGTTCCTTACATGAAGGAGAATATACTTGTGTGGCCTCAATGTTATACATTTGAAGTCCATCCATTCTCCTGCAGATTTTGTGATGCAATGCTGTTTAAAACATATAAAAATGCAACACTTACATCTCCAACAGGAATTATTGCTGTGGGGGCTCCTTCTTCTCCTTCGGCCAATAGCCTTTATGATACCAGCCCACTTGGGCGTGGTCTCTTATACTACAAATGCAGCTGTAAAGCATGTGCTTGCTCTCTCGCTGCTGGCTCTCACTTCCAGCTGCTCGACTCTGTTCTTGTTCCCCCATTTGTGCAAAGTACTGTGATCTAGGACATTGATCTGTGAGTCTCCCTTAAATAAATAACCCTTTATTATACATAATTCTGAACTAGTATAGGATTAATTTGTATCTTCCACCATCAAATTATATTCCAAACAAGCGAATATGAAAAGTGATACTGTCGCCCACCAGTAAGAAGAATGGAGACAGAGATGGTGCCAGCAACCTGAGGAGATCTGGGAATCTGTTAGGGACCTCCACTTAGGCAAAACTGGGTCTTTGGCAATACTACAGAAAATAATTTTAAGATTCCAGCTTTGAAATCTGTTTAAGACATATTAATCGATTTGGAAGACACACCTTAGAGCAAGAACTTTAAAACAATGTTTTTGATCCAAAAACATTACAGAGTAAAAAAACAAATAATGATTGTGGGAAGAACAAAATTTGCAAGTAAAAACTCTCTGGGTGCCAATAATCATTAAGGATCATTTCCACCCCGCTTACATGTCCTGAAGGCATGCGGTAATCACGTCACTACAGTGGGGTCTTTCACACAGGGAGGCTGTTTTGAAAGCACAGCAACATGAAACCACACAGCCTTCTGGGAAAGCTGACTTGCCCAGTGCCATGACGGCCACACTTTGCTTCTATCTACAGATGATGTCCCGGTACCTTGCTTGCCGTTAGATTGCTCCCCTTAATGTGTCCCATGATATCGTCCTCCTTCGGAAGCAAATACTCATTGTTTTGCATGTTTATCAAAATACCTGTGAGGTTTACTGAAGACTTCATCTGCAGAATCATTTCGTAGATAAATCTCATTATGTTTTTTTATAGAAAGTAAATTCTTGTATGACCACATACCATACACACAAATAATGTACATGATAATTTTAAGGCAAACCAAATCATGTAGCTATATCTTGCCAACATGATATCACTAACTTTCAAGTGTGATAATAATCGCTCTCTACTGATAGTCCCTGTGAACTTTCATTAGTACATGAGTCGTTATATTACTCACCTAATTGCATCATTGGTCTCTGAAACAGCTCTCAAGTATTCCTTCAAATAATAATAATTAAAGCAATACTTCCGGATCCTAAAGCCACGCCATCGTCTTTGAATCTATTAATGTAAATAAAAAGATAAAATATGCCATTTAACATTTTTAAAAATATATACACCTTCAAATCAAGGTGATTATGTATAATAACTTCTATCAAATAAAGATTTAGACATTGCCCCAACTAGACATCTTATGCAACCACATAGCCAGGAATGGGCTACATATGTTGAGTCGCTGGCTAAGGAGGTCACATGGAGTAGTCCTCTCAAGCATCATAGGCTACTAAGGCTATTTGGTTGTTCTTTACAACTTGATGGTAAGGCTGTGGTGCTGAAGGTAATATTTATGTCATCGAACAGGGAGACATCAAGCTGGCCAACAGCTGAAAGCTTCACCCCAACTGACAAGCATTCATGATGCTGTAAGGTACTCCTCATGTTACTACAGGAAAAAGTGATGATGGTCAATGTCGGCCAGCTACCAACCTGGCAACTTACAACAGAGACATGCCTGCAATATATGCGCATGGGATTGCGGCACAAATGCAATACGAATAACGAACTTCTTGATTGAATTTAAGATCCATGCCAAGAGATGGAAGCCATATCTGACAATGCTAAAGTGGCAAAGAACCTGACACTAGATAGGTCATGAGCATTGGGGAAAACCTATTATTTTTACTCTGTGGGGTGTATGTGTGTGTGTGTGTGTGTGTGTGTGTGTGTGTGCATTACCACGTTCTCATGTGTGGGTGCATGTGTGGATATATGTGAAAGCCAGAGGTTGAAGTCAGAATTTTCTTGATCAGTGCCCCCATTATTTTCTTAGGCTGCTTCTCTAGCTGCAGCCAGATCTGGCCGCTTCAGCATGTCTAACCAGGCAGCTTTCCCCATTCCTGTTCTCGTCCTCTCAAGCACTGGGACCTGCAGGTGTAGGCCACCATTGCCACTGGTCTTCTACAGCTACTGGGGATGCAAAGCCCCATCCTCACGCTTGTATGAAAGCTCTTTAGCCACTGTACCAAATTCTTGGCTATGAAGCTGCTCCCTTAGTTATTTGGTCACAGCAACAGAAAGAAGAGCTAATACAACTACTAATGGCACTGCCGGTTGGATTAGGCCTTATTGAAGTAAACTGTTAAATGAGCCTGTCTCTTAAAAAATGTTATTTTTGTTCTTTTTTAACTTTATTTTTTATTTTTGGTATTATGTTATTTCCCCTTCTCTTCCCTCCTCCCAAACCCTGTTCTCTTTGGAATTCATTGTCTTTTCTTTAATTGTCATTATATAAATATTAACAAGGCCCTGGGTTCAAATCTCTAGTACCACCAAGGGGGAAATACTGATAGCTAACGTCACATTTACTTACTTTTCACTTTGAACAGTTCCTCCCTAGTAGCCCAGTCCGGCCGGTAACTCATGATAGAAGCCGGGCTATCTTTAAATTTATCGTCTCACCTGCATTTCCCAAGTGCTAGGCCGACAGGTGCTAGCAGTTACGCCTGGTACTGCCTTGAATCTTAACCATGAATTCTTGATGCTATTCTAGTAATGTTAACAGCTACTACTTGGTGACTTCTCGCGCATCAGGGGGTATCCTAAGCATTTTACTTATGTTATCTTCGGGACACTCTTATGTGAAAAGTATTATTTTAGCTCATTCACAGAAAACAACAGAAAACAGGTTATGTAGTTTTCTCATAGTCAGCTAGCAGTGGTAGATCTATCAATTAAGCTGGAGTAGTGGCAAATCTATTCTTCCAGTCACTACAAGCAGTATTGGGAAATAAATGCGTTACAATTTCCAACCCATGGAACTTCTTTTGAAGCTGTCGTCTTTTGAAGCTCCCCCCCCCCACCGAAATCCAAATAGTTTACTACTACCAAAAGACACAGCTTCACTGTTCTGGGTGAGAGAAGTGTTGGGGCTGCACAGCAACACACCTAAGGGCAGCTCCCAGTGGTCTCGCAAGCTCCCAGTCATCCTGAGACTCTGTCTCCTTTGATAATATATTCACCAGTTATCAGGACAATTCAAACTAAGACACAAAGTATGATATCAACTTAGTGGACAAAAAAATGTCTGCACTTAGTTAAAAATATGGAAGGAAGCACTGAGAATCATTGCTAGCCTTCCAGCGGCATTTTTGTTTTGTTTTGTGTTTTAGCTAAAGATATTAAGCCTAATATACATGTAAGTGGAATGTGGAATTGACACTGAACACACAGTGATGTTCTCTGTCATTTAAAAAAGCTATTTAAAAGCATTTCACAATCTTCTGACAGTCCGATATTTGTGGGGATTTTAATATCATAGTCAGCCTTTTGGTATGGAAAAAAATGATTAAAATACAGGAAAGAGCCAGCATGGTGAGGGTATTGAACCAGAGACATGAATCTTAGGAACCAGAATGGAGCAACACTGTAGCTACGTCAAGAGCTTGTCAATAAAACGTTCTTCAAGTTATGTTCAATTACGCCTTTGTCTTTAGTTAATTATCTTAGCCACGGAAGAGCTGCAACTGAGTGCAGTGCTTGCAGAAGCCAGAAGGTAGCAGGTTCCCCGTTGCTGGAGTCACAGGCTGGTGTGAGTCACCTGACGTGGGTGCTCAGAGCCAACTGTCCCATGGAAGACCAGCAAGAGCTTGCAGCTACCGAGCGGTCTCTCAAACTCCTCAGATGATCTCATCTAAGAGATCAGTTCTTTAGATTAAAAAAGATTGTTATAATATGATATGATATTCAATTTGGAAAGTCTCCATAATGTAACCGAAATCATAAAGTATCTGACAACCTGGAGGAATTGGTACAAACCCTTTTCAATGGAACAGAGAAACAAATCAAAGTTTACATATATAAGTAATACATGCAAATAGGAGAGTATTTTCTTGTTTCATCTAATTTAATGTTCTCATTTCATGCTGAGGTAGAGATAAAAGGCTCATTCGAAAGAGCAGAAAATTGATGCTTAGTGAGGTCCAATAAGCGCCTAAGGCCACATGGGTGGCTGGGTGGCTTCTGATGTTCATTGTACTCCTCTGTTGACAAAGCAACTCTGGTATCAACTACAAGGCCATCTGGAGATACGCACTGCAGGAAACATGTGCACTCAGAGATGGTGCTGAGGACAACTCGCGCCTGGAAATATTACCAGATTCAAAGAAAATCAACATCTCAGCAGACATCGAGATGTTTCTGAGGAGTGAGTGTGGTGGCTAAAAGTCTCTGTACAGCAGAGCAGAAACTGAGCCGTTTCTGAGAAGAGCAGCCTGTACATACAAACTTAAACCAGCAGAGTCTCCTGTGCTAACCTGCAGAAGGGATTCCTGGGGGTGGGGCGGGGCAAGGGCCCGGGATCCTTCTTTTCCCAACTCTAGCAAGTACTGGAAAGAGTAGCAACCTCATCCACACAGGCTCAAATGGAACCTTCTGCAACCCTGATATTCTTGGCACATCTCCCATTCAGCAAATCCTTATTCACAATCATATACCGAGAAAATAAACATAGCAAGTGATGATTAAGATAAAAATGAAGACTCATCCACACTGAAGCACATGGTAGGGTTAATACTGCTGGGAGGAGTCACCACCGCCAAAGCAAGCTGTGGAAAAAGGGTTTCCTTGGCTTGCACGTCCACTTTCACTGCCAGGTAACAGTGCATCACTGAGGGAAGTCAGGACAGGAACACAAACAGGGCAGGACCCTGGAGGCAGGAGCTGATACAGAGGCCATGGAGGGTTGCTGCCTACTGAATTGCTCTTCATGGCTTGTTCAGCCTGCTTTCTTATAGAACCCAGGATTAACAGCTTAGGTATGGCAACATCCACAAAGGGCTGGGCCTTCCCCATGACTAGTTAAGAAAATGCCCTACAGGCTTGCCTGCAGCTTGATCCAATGGGAGGCATTTACTCAGTTGAGAACCCCCACTTCTCTGATTACTTTAGCTTGAGTCCAGTTGACATTAAACCAGCCATCACAATAAGTAATCGCTCCTTAAGTGGCTTTGTGTAAAATGAGTGTCTAGAAGGAGATGGAAGGAACTGAGCCTTGGGTGAACAAGGGGAACAACTGTCGGCAGTGAAGAGGCTGAAAGGCATTTGCTTCTTGCTTTGCCAAGCAGAACACTAATGGGTCCCACTCAAGCACTTCTTACGAACAAGGCATGGTCTCATGTTAAACATGAAGGAACTGAGGAGGAGTAACTTACTCAAGCCCATCTATGCACTACAACAGCAAATGGCAGAGTCAGGACACAAACCCATGTATGTCTTGCTATGAAGTCCACACTTTTGGCACCATTGTCGTCTGTGAACATTACAAGGAGAAAGAAAATGTGTCTTTAATCTTGAAGACACATTTTCTTATAGCGGGGGGTGGGGGAGGGACTAGCGGAACAGTTGCTGGTTAGATTAGACGTGGTATATATGTGGGTAAGGAATCTGCTATCCTTATCTACTGATATGGGGGATTTTGTACATTTCCTGCTGATATTTGAGTCCTGGTGAATGGACAATTTTTTTAAAAAAGAAAGCATATTCAAGAGCCAGAATAAATCTTACAATATTGTTTTTCTTAATTCCAAGGTGAATGGGTGACAACTTAAAAAAAAAAACCAAAAAAAAAAACCAAAATAAAATAAAACAAAACCAAAAATGGCTAGTATTCACGCCCTTCAAAGTAATTAGCAACTTTCAGAAGTTATTGGAATAAAACAGTTACTGTCATTGATCAGCTCTGAATAGATAATCTTAAACAAGGCCATCGTGTGCTCAGCGGATTACAGCTTGTTAACTGGTAAATTCTAAATGGCCTCTTAAGCAAGTCAGACCAGTGATGCATATTCCTCATTAAGTAACATCGCATTGCAAGTGGTCTTATAAATAATGTTTATTTTAAGCACTGAAACAAATGGCAAAACCTTGGTACAGCAAAAGCCATCTGCTCACAGAAAAGGTTTCCTCCACTACGTCTATCGTTACTCCCCAAATCCACAGTGGTCTGAATGTCAGCGGGAGAGGAACAAAGGTCTTTTCTCCTAAAACACAAGTGCGGGAAGCCTGGAGAGTGGACCCGCTGACAATGTCCTACCCAGTTCTGATGCCCTGGTGTACATCGTGGGACCATGGCAGCACTCTGCTTATCCTTGGCTCTCCTTACCTTTGCTTTCTCTAAGAGTTGGTTTAAGTACTTTGCATGTGTAATCTTAGTAGCAAGGGGAGTGAGGAGCCAACCCTTTGCATGGCAATGGAGGCATCATGATGTAAACACTTGACATTGTCTAAGGGATCCTTCCTATCTTGACAAAAACACTGAAGTTTGTGACTAAGATGATCTTCACTCTGCAGTCACAGAAACATGATGCCATTTCCAGCCTCTGAGACTGTCAGAATCCTCTTTCTAAAAAAAAAAAATTTAGCAATGTGTGTCTTAAATTATGAAAGTTGTTACTGTAAATCATGCTTCCTTCATGGCACAAAAAATATAAATAGAATTATAAGTAGTTTAAAGGACTGAGATGAAAGTTTATAGATGACATATTTAACCACTGTGAAGTCACTATATAATTTTTCTTACACTCATCATGTTTTAGACATGAAATAAACAAACAATTTGATATTGTGACTTACATTAATTCATAACTGTAAGAGAAAGTGAGTCCCTAAGGTTACAGCACTTTGCAAATTTGTTTTAAGTCATTTTAGTGTTCAAGCTGTTATGTTGTTATTTCCCATAAAGCAAACACTTCAACTGAACTGAAGTGATTGGGGTGTAAAATCAAGACAAATCACTCAGAATGAGAGTCTGCTGGCCTTCTCCCAGTCCTAGTCGCTTTGCTAAGCAATGACATCTGATTGAGCAATCACTATAAAGTGTTCCAAGACAAAGAGGTATTCTCCAAGAAACAGTCATTACATCTGCCGTCCAGTCCATCCCTACCAGAGTGCCTACTTGTGGAATTTAAATAACTTAACCATCCCCAGCAAAAGCAAAAATGATATCTTCTCACAAGGGAGCTTAGTCCTTAGAGATGTAGAGAAAATTATGTAAGGCAAAGGACTTCTTTTTAAAACTCCATACATAGGAAAGAGTAAGAGGGAGGGACAGCATTGACCGATCGTCCTGAGATATTTATTTAACCACCTTCCGTAAGCCAAGCATTGGAAACTGAAGAATGGCCATCTCTGGGTCCCAAGAGACTTCCAACATGGCTGTAGTGGAGGTTGGGATGTAAATTAGGAAGAATAATAAAACGTTACCAGTTTTATTAGGGAAAAAACATGTCTATGGTGAAGTAGAGAAATAAAACTTCAGAGAGTGACTGACTCTACAGGGAAAGGGGATCATAAACCCTACATAGGAAAAGCGACCCTGTAGAAAGACAGCAAGTTAGGCTGTCTATTCTAGAAAGCCAGAGATATTATGCATTTGTTCTGCATTCAGAAAGTATGAGCACTTACTTAGGACAGGCTGCTCTCCCCCACAGCCTCTAACTACTCAACAGTGTTCGTCATGCTCCTGTTGTTGGATTTTCTTTTACTCTAGCCCCATGTTGGAATTCCAAAATTGTTGTTGTTTGTGTTTACTCTTTTTACTCTTTTTTGCTTTTTGGGAGGCCCAACACACAGATCCCAAATAAATCACACATGGAATCTTATTCTTTCTTATGAATGCCCAGCCTTAGCTTGGCTTGATGCTAGCCAGCTTTTCTTATCTTAAATTATCCCACTTTTACTTTTCTCTATTTCTGCTTAATTTTTCTTTGTGGTCTGCTGTTTAGCCGGGTTGCTGGCCCCTTGAGTTCTCCCCTTGCTCTATCTTGTACCTTCTTTTTTTCTCCTAGTTATTCTCTCTGTCTGCCAGCCCCACCTATCCTTTCTCCTGCCTCGCAATTGACCACTCAGCTCCCTCTTAGACCATCAGGTGTTTTAACAGGCACAGTAGCACAACTCCACAAAGTTAAACAAAGGCAACATAAAAGAATGCTACAGACCTTTGCACCATTAAACAAACATTTCACAGCATAAACAAATAGAACACATCTTAAAATAATTTTCTACAACATGGTTAGCAAAGTTTTTTTAAGTACCACCTAATAGAAAACTCATAAGTAAATTAAGTTCTGGTCACTGCTCACTGTGATCTGATAATCTTTTTCTATTGATTTTTATTGAGGTCTACATTTTTCTCTGCTCCCCTCCCTGCCTCTCCCCTCCACCCTTCAACCCTTTCCCAAGGTCCCAATTTACTCAGGAGATCTTGTCTTTTTCTACTTCCCATGTAGATAAGATCTATGTAAGTCTCTTAAGGTCCTCATTGTTGTCTATGTTCTCTGAAGAATGGATAAGGAAAATGTGGTACATTTACACAATGGAGTACTACTCAGCAGATAAGAATAATGACATCTTGACTTTTGCAGAAAAATGGATGGAGCTAGAAAATATTATTTTGGGTAAAATAACCCAGACACAGAAAGACAATTATCACATGCCCTCACTCATAGGTAGTTTTTAAACATAAAGCAAAGAAAGCCAGCCTACAAACCACAATCCCAGAGAACTTAGACAACAATGGTCTGCTAATCTTAAAAATCAACCTTCATTAGAGGATCATTGAGAGTTTCTACATAAATCAGCCTTGCCCGTACCTGAGCAAAGTTAACTCAGTGAAGCCTCTTTAAACTTCTTGTAGCATGTGTGTGTGTGTGTTTGTGTTTCACTAGGGATTGAACCTACATCATACATATAGTAAGTACTCTGCTATTGAACTATATCCTCTGCAGTTTTTTATATTTTTTATTTTAAGATAGAATCTCATTAAATTCCTCAGTCTGGCCTTAAATTTGTGATCCTCCTGCCTCAGCTTTTTAAGTCCCTGAGATTATAGTCCTGTGCCATGAGGATTGTAGTTTTATTATGAATTTTCTACAGTAATCCTTGGACAAAACACTGAGTGTCTTTAGGAAACAATTCCAGTCTGTAGGTAATGTTCCAAGATCCTTCTCTTCACTTAGTTCCCATTGCACTCACACCCTACTCCTCACTCTTGGGATGTCATGCCGGAAAAAAAAAAAGAGGCAGGGGCATGCAGCACAGCTTATGGTAGAATGCTGCCCAGCTTGCATCATTCCCTGGGTTCATCCCCCATACTAAGAAGCAAAGAAAGAATCCAGATTTCTCAAGAAGAGGAATGATTTGAACAGATTATTGTCTGTAGTCAGTTTTTGGAGAAGAGAAAGAAGGCTTTGACAGTCCCTCAAGACCCACTATAGCAAGAGCTGAAGAACAGCTTGGGTAGCTGAGCCTGTCTCAGACACATAAAGAGCAACAAAACATCATTGCAGGGAAGAAGCAGACTAAGGGCAGTGTGGTGACAAATGCTTTGTTGTCACTGATGAGTGAGAACAAAGAGGTAAGTTGGGGCGTTTTAAGAAAGGGGCAATTTTCGCGGGGATATGCTAAACTGGCCTTGCCATGGATGAAGAAGTTGGGCACAAAGCATATGCCTTGTACAAGTCAGGGTGGGAAGGATGTGTAAGCTCTTCTCTACAAGCAAATAAGCGCAAAGGCCTTTTTATCTAATGTGTTTGATACCTGGGATTAAAAGACTCAAGGGTGAACCTCAACAGTGCCCACCAATTCATATCAAAGACAAAGTGAAAATGGATGACACTTCTACTATGATGCTCAAGAAATGGATGTTTCTAATGGCTGCATCGCTGTGTGCTGCTTATACAGTTTATTTAGGTTAAGAGAACCTCAGTTCAGTCAGATCAGAACTCATTATGAAGATCTGGGGACAAACAAAATCCATCCCTGTCTTCTGGGATTCTCTGTAGTTACTAAAGCTTAGTAGGATGGGGCAGAAGATCTGTCATCAACCACTTGGTGTCTACAGAGACATCTAAGGCTTTGGGCAATGCCTGTGTTATACCAGTGGAGGATGGTATTTTACACCTGTAATGCTAGCACTCTGGACATTAGGGCAAGAGAGTCAGAAGTTCAAGGCCGAATCTGAAAGTCTCCATGTTTGAGCCTATGGAAGCACTGCAAAGAGAATGGAAACCCTATTGCATTCTCAGATTAGTGCATGCCCTGAAGAAAGAAAATCTAAAGTGCTTTCTTGAAGGAGGGTTCATCTGTATTTCTGTGCTTTGATTGGTTAAATAAAAAAGCTGCCTGGGCCATTTGATAGGGCAGGATTTAGATAGGCAGGGAAAAGAAAAGAGGATGCTGGGAAGACTGGGTCAGAGCCAGAAGCCACGAGCCACCGTCACAGATGGATGCAGGTTAGACCTTTCCGGTAAGTCACCACGTGGTGACTTACAGACTTTTATAATGGGTTAGTTTATGAGGTGAGGGCTAGCCAAGAAGAGGGTGGTGATGATGGGCCAGGCAGAGTTTAAATGAATACAGTCTCACGTAATTATTTTGGGCATAAGCAAGCAACCAGTGGCTGAGCGAGCCAGCGGCTGGGGGCTGGGAGCTAGGTGCTGGGAACATACAACCTATACCTCTCCTCTATTTACAACACTTTCTTGTGTGGATGCTACTGAGAAAGATTAACGGCACCCTACTTGGAGTTCTTGCTACCAGCTAATACCACTTCTTTCTCTTGTCTGCGTTCTCACCAACTCCAGGGACATAGAAAGGTGCACAGTTACTGTAGAAGGCCTGGTTCAGGCTCCCCTGTGCCTCCACATAGAAGATAGCAACCTTTCCAAGGGTAGCACGCAGATTCAAAAGAAATGTTTACCAGGTCTCTCACTCAGCACATGGCTTTCAGAAAGAATTTGCTACCTTGCCTGGCCCAAGGCAAAGTCTGTTCTCTGCCAAAGTAAGAACTAATATTAATCAAAGAGAATGTAATCAGGCAATAAAGGTCTTAGAAGCAGTAATAAAATTCAACTGAGAAATTTCCCTATACATGATAATTTAGCAGTTAAGCCATAACTACATTGCTTTAAATAAAGGGAATACAATCTTTGCACGCATTGCCGATATCTGCAGAAATCAAATTCAAGCATATGGTTGCTATGTTCAGCTTGTTTGTGAGTGTGTGTGTTCTGTGTGTGTATATGTGTAAACATAAGTGCGTGCAGGCAAGCATTCACGTGGAGGCTGGAGGGAGATGTTGAATTTTCCATCACTCTTTCTATGCCCATCTCTTTTGGAGACAAGGTCTCTCAGTGAGCCTGAAGCTCGCCAACTTGGCTATGCTGGCTGCCTAATGAACTTTAGGGATCAGCCTGTCTCCACCACCATGCTCAGCTTGTTACAAGAGCTCTGGGGATCAGAACTCGGTCTCTCATGCTTGCAGGTCAAACATTTTACCATCCAAGCCATATTATCAGCCCTAAAGTCACCTTTCTATTAGAGAACCAGCGCATAAAAATGAACACAGAAATAATAAAAAGTTTCTATACTGGAAACGAACTTTATTATTGCTAAAGCATATGAATAATTTTAACTACCTTATGTGAGGAAGGATTCTTAGCTCTCAGAGCCATGTTCATCCATTTACCATGATATTTCACATGACATATGGACACTGATGCTTTATTGCACCGATATTTATGGTCTTTCTTTAGCTATGGCTCGGAGATCCCGGGCATTACAAAGCACAGACATTTACAGCTATGTGGCTTCCATTTTACCCCAGTTATCAATGCTGCTATGTGTTTAGTATAGCTAACTTTTAAACTCGTGTTCTTGCCCCCACCTTCATTAGCATATCAATCAAATTTGCATTACTCTGCTTTGCTCGTTTTATTAAAAGAGAATTCAGGGCACAATTGACTTTTCATTTGTTTAACAAGTGAAGAAATATTTACCCTGACAGCCATTTCATTGTAGAGATTCATCTTCATATTATAATACGCTGCCTGTGAATCAAGAAAAAAGAAAAGATGGCATAGATTTCAGTTACACAAAGACAGTGCAGCCTATTTTTACATATAAGAATCTTTATACATAATACATAATAAGAGATCTGGGCTTAGAAAATGAAATCAAACTTTGTATTGAAGAGATAGGCTTCCTAATACATAATGCAAGCTTAACCAGAAAAATCTATGGTAGTCAAACTCAGAGCTAATGGAGATATATGATCATAAAATGCTCTCCGCTGAGTTTGATAATCAATGGTGCTCTGCTGAGAATAGAATAACAAAGCAGAAATAGTCACGAGTGCTGGGGACACATCGTATGGTATGATTTATTCACTGGGGTTCTCTTAGCCAAAACTCACAGGAACATAAAAGGAATTCATATTTCAAGACGTCGGGTTTAATGAAAAATTCAAAGAAATGCTGTCTTTAGTCGAAACCGTTCAAGGATACGGATGCAGTGATGGGGCAAAATTGTGCCTTCCAACCATCTATGTGAGATGCTATGTGCTTAGCTGCCTCCTGAGTCAGCCTTGGGAATTTTGTTTCATTTAGTATTCACTTTACCTCCATAAAATCACAAATATAATGATATCACATTACAGCAAATCCCTTGGTAGAGTGAATATTTCCTAAACTCTTAGTTTCTTTCTAAGAAATATACTCTTCGTATTAATACCCGAATCTATGTTATATAAAGAAGCATTTAGCAATGTTTCTTATTCTAATGAAATTACTGTCTTGAATTAAAATTTCCCTATCTGCTCTATCTTTTAATTAAAAATAAAAATCTGCAGAGCTTACAACAGTAAAATTAAGAGTAAAAACATTTACTTAAATATTTTTTCAGCATAAAATTGTTGACACAAAAACACAACTCTCACCTCAAAGCCAAAGAAACAGTTTACCTTGGAGCCAAGTGACCAGCCATAACTTAGGAACACAGATTTAGGTTACCTCAAATTCCTTGTTCTAACATGTAACAGTTTGATGAATTTTTAATAGTTACAGAGCAAGCAAGTCATAAAGCAAGGTACTTCTAGAATACACTGGTGGATTCATCTGGTAGGAGGGTCACAGCCAAGCAGGGAGAGCCTAGCTACAGGGCTCAAGTCTTCCTGTGTATCCTTAGCCTTTGGTTGGTGCAAGCCGAGGCTTTGTACCACACTCTGAAGGCTTTTACATGTTAGTCAAGGGGATTTTAGGGTCAGACACAGAGGTGGGCAGAGAATGATTATCAAGGAGTCTGAAGATGCCAAGACAAACTGTAACTATGCTCTGGACCTGCAACATCACAGCCTCTGCACAGCCACTGACATCCTGAGCTGCTAATCAGCCTTGTGGAACAGCCAGTGTAAGGTGTGGTTCTTTCCAAGAACTTCCCTTTATGGTCCACAGCCTCATGCATTTTTCTCCAATCAAAAGTTATGCAGCAAATAGAATTTCACCCTAGCTTATGAGTATTAGGTTTTCTGGGTAGAAAAATAGAGAAATAAACTCAGTCCTCTATCCTGGGCGCTTCTTCCTCATGACAGCCAAGATTCCATACTTTCCTATAATTAGCCTGTGTGAGTTGTCTGGTCTGACCCAGAGCGATCTGTGAGGGGCTACAGGGATGTATGACTCGTCAACAGTCTGAGCAATTAAAAGACAGTGGGCTTTACATTTCTGCCTTTAACTTCTCCGTCTCCGTTAAACCAAATGTGCCATAATTCCTGCTATTTGAGGTAAATTAAAATATTTAACTTCATATTGTATTTGTTATACTGAAGATAACATTGCCATGGAATACATATATATGTGTTATGTATATATATATATATATATGTTTGTTTTCATATAGTAGTTTTTCTTTTAATTAAAAATAAAAACTCAAGAGCTGGAGAGATGGCTCAGAGGTTAAGAGAACTGACTGCTCTTCCAGAGGTCCTGAGTTCAATTCCCAGCAACCACATGGTGGCTCACAGCTATCTGTAATGAGATCTGGTGCCCTCTTCTGGCATGCAGGCAGGCATGGAAGGAATAGTGTATACATAATAAATAAATAAATCTTTAAAAAAATAAAATAAAATAAAAACTTAGAGCACCAACAGTAAAAAATAACAGTAAAAGCATTACACACATATTTTTTTCAACATAATATTGTTCACACAAAAATACTCTCAGCTCATGAAAGAACTATTATTGGAAACAATGTCTTTCAGAATGCTCCAATCAGAAAAAGGTGTTCTTGCCTGTATATATCAGTGCTATCTGAAAGCAGTTCATGAGGTAACTCCAGACACGTTTTTGTCTTTTAAATGACCTTTATGTGTGGTGTTCATGTGAAGGTCAGAGGACAACCTGTGGGAGAAGTCAGTTCTCCCTGATGACCCAAGGATATACAACTCGTCATCATGCTTGGTGGCAAGTAGCTAACCCACTGGCCCTTGACTTTATTTTTATCATCTGTGTCACTTTGAAAAAAGTTGTAAGTCTCCTGGTCTAGATTCCCATCCTTTAAAAAGGTATTATATGTTTCACTGAGCTGTTGTGAAGATAAAAAGAGATGAAGTCATAAAGCCGCTGGGGTCATAGCTGATAGGAGAGGGGTTCACAGTGGTGTGGAGCAGGTGCCGTATGTGGAGGCTGTACATTTAACTGCATAAAAGAACTAAAGGGGGAGAGGTGGTTTTTGAGTTCAACAACTGTGAATCCGTATTTCAAAGGCAGTGCTATCCAGAGCCTGGCCAGGAGCCCCAGCCGTGTTTGTCCGTGAGAACACGGTGCCTGCAAGTGGAGCATCTTCAACGGGTCGGCCAAAACCGGCTTGTTGTAGATGGCAGCTGGAGTGACCAGCACACAGCCTCTTACTTCTTTACACTCTTGCCTACAGGACAAACGGCTCACTCGAGACAGCAACCTCGAAGAAGGGCAGAAAACTCCTTGTTTAAAGGAGCAGAAAAAGGTAGGGCCTGAATTTCCAGAAAAGATATGTCCGTCCCTAACCTCAATTTCTAGGGCTTGTCACCCCAGAAGGATCAGCAAAGCTTGCTTTTAAAGGTTATGTCTCCTGTTCTTGGCTAGCAATAAGTCTCCTAGATTTCTACGTTCCTATTCTCACGCGCACCACTAGTGGATTCTATGTGGTGTCCCAGGTTACCTAGTCCAGGAGCTTTTGAAAATAACCTCCAAACAACATTAGATACCAGTATCATGAGGCTCCCTTACAATGTCAAACCTACAAGAGCTTGCCACAGAGACAGACACCAGAATGGTGGCTACCAGGGACCTGGGAAAGCACAAATCACTATTTAGGAAATGCTCTAGAGACAGAATGGAGATGGTTGCATAAAAATAGAATGTATGAGCCCAGAAAGGTGGCTCAGCTGTTCAGAGCCCACACTGCTCTTCCAGAGGACCCAAGTTTGGTAGTCCCCAGTCCCGTCCACTGCTGTAATTCCAGGTCAAGGTGACCAAACACCCTCTTCTGTCCTGTGCAGGCACTCACGTGTGCACACACCCAATACATACATGTACACATAGTTAAAGATAAAATATTTTTCAAAATGTGATTGCATCTGAATAGCACAGTTAAATGATTAAAATGTTTATCACATATGTTTTAGCATCTTTAAAATCACTCAGAAAAGGTGTTTGACCTGTGTGTATCTAAATGCAATCTCAGAGATGTAGGTAGGCATTCCATTTCGGTTGATCTTTGTTTTTCTAGTCTGAACAATGATTTCTTTTGTAATGTTAATGTTTCCATGTAGTTGGACAACCCATATAAGCAAACCTAAAAGCTACCACGATTTTTCAGCCATTAAAAACTTTAATATCCTTGCTATTAACCAGACTTCTCTTCCTTTGTTATTGAGACCCCAAGTAGGAGCTCTGTCATGTCTTAAGAACCACCCATGCAAGGAGTACAGTTTCACTATAATGCAGATACGGCACACACTCACTGAGGGTCAACCGGTGTTTCCTGGGTAAACTCCAGAAGTGAATGAAGGGAGGTGGGAGGAAAAACAGGGAAAGGAAGGTAAAGAAGATTAACACCTCAGATGTAGAACGAGTAAGACGCTCCAAGATCAAAGGCCAACACTTGAGCACGTCAGCTTCCTGTGGTCTTTGCCATCGCTCGGGAGAGCTGCCCATGGAAGGCATTTTCCTTTGGAAAATGTACTTATTTGGCTGATATGCATGTGGACTTGTTATTTTGTGATTTCTAGCAGTCGTCCTTTCTAACTTGCTGGCCACTGGTGGTTCTGTTCAGTAACCGACTATGCTGTGGGTACAGACAGGCTCTGAACTTCTGGGTGCTTCTGAGGAGACTCTGAGGCCTTAGCTCCACAGTGACTCTGCTTGGCTAAGCCCCCAGGCCCCCAGTGGCTATGATCATCTATTTTACTTTGAAGACCGAGTCCCTTAATCCATCCACCCTTTCTGGTCAGTCCCTGAGCATGGTCAGGTCTGTCTCCCCTCTTACTGTAAATGTTCATAACCATTTCTTCCTATTTTGATTTCATTCAGACACCTTCATCACATTGAGTTTTTAAAAATAATGCTTTCACTGACCTTTTGTGACTAAAAAGAAAAGACCTTCACAAATTCCCAGTTGCATGAGGTAAAGCATCTTAACTGGGCTTCCTGACAGAATGGACACACGTGGTTGTGTTTATTTCCAGGAGCGTGATGAAGTTCTTAGCTAAAGCATGGATCACACAAGTGGTTCATTTCTCTAGCGGCATAATGACTGCTGGTCAGATTGTGTACACATTGTCTCTCTGTCTCTCTGCCTGTCTGTCTGTATCTCTTTCTTACCCACTCTTTCTCTTTCTACGAAGTCATTTATAATGGGGAGTCAGATAAATGAGAACTGCTCCTGTATTGGACCAAATAGAACAATCAAAGTTCATCAAAGCAATGTCAAGATTTCTCTACCACTGTCTCTAACAACTCCTTTCCCTTACCCTTCAGCCTGATTCTCTTACTGTTCTCAATGCCGCTCCTCCTGCCTGAAACCTCTCCCATTCCTTATGTCTGCACAGGTTCCGCTCCTGGTTTTCCTGAAAGCATCTGTGGGAGAATCTGCCCTTTCTCCCTACTCCAAGTCCACCAGCTGGAACTTAGTACTTCCATAGCTCCAGTGGGCTCTGTGAAATAACTCCCGAAACAAAAGGGAACCTCAAACTTTTCTAAGTTATATTTTAATAATATGCATGCATAATGTTTGCTTCTGTAGTCAGCTATAAAGTAATGTTTCCACACATGCATGCGATTCTACTTTATTTTATTGACCGCAGCTCGTTGTCACTGCTTCTTCCCTCCTCCTTCTGTGTGTCACATGTGCTCCCGTCATTCCCAGCTCCCTTCTTGGTGACACCATTGTAAAGAAGCTGACTCCTGGCTAGAGGTCCTCCCCTTGAGAAGGGCTACTGTGCCCAGCCTCTGCACTGTCACCTATGCAGCACAGTTCACTCCCTGAGCTCAACTGCCAGACCAGGGGCTTCCTGGCCAGTTTACCTTCAGGGTCCCATAACGTGCCCTAGACCTGGACAGCTAGAGATGGACCACTCGTGTCTGAAATCCACAGTTCAGTTTCCTCTATTTAACTCCTAGGATAAATTTCTACTCAAAGGTTTCTCACTGGAATTGGTCAGCTATCCACTCTTCTTCAGTTGTAGCTTACATCTCATGTGTGTGGTACAACAACAAAAAAGAAGTCTTGTCTTTGATGTTAGGTATTCTGATAGAAATCAAGAAAGGATGAGCTTCAAGAAAGAAATAGCAAACTCACTCAAAAGCACAGCATTTAAAATCACACACGCTGACAATCATTTTAGAGTGTGCGGTCACTGACGTTACAACACGGTGAGAAAGGAAGGGTTAGACGTCACATACACAGAGGCAGCTAAGACGAGCTCTGATGTTTTCCACATCACTGCCACCTGAGTTCACAATTAATCAAAGTTATTTATTAGTAACTAATCATGAAGGTAGGTGCTTTGCCTTATATTCAGGCAACTGCTAATCATGAATTGGTACTGCTTATTTCTAAAATAGGGTTTTTTGTCAAAAAAAAAAAACCTAAAACCAACTATATTTTTTTCTCATAGTTACCATTAGTATAATGTTTAGGAGCAAGTGAATCAATCTGAATTCACTTCATGACTGATGAAAATTAACAGGATTTTACATGAATAACTCAGAGCTCTAAGTCTGTTTATTTGAAGTTAAAGACTCTGAAGAGAAAAAATTCATATTTCACTCTTTTCCCTGACACTGAAGGTGAAGAATGCTGTCTAGATTGCAACTGATTTGGAAATCTTATGAAGAGAAGTGATATTTTCCCATCTATTGAAGAAACTTTTGTCTAATGTAAAATAAAAAATATATATATAGAAATATTTATGTCAAGCTTTTATTATTTTAAAGTTAGTGGCATATTTTATCCCTTTTATAATAAGAACAAATTGGCATTTATTATTGCAACACACAATGAAATCAGAGTTGATGATGTTTTTACCCCATTTAAAGTCAATAAAAGTTCCTTTTCTTGTTAATCAGTTAAATGCTCTATCAAAGATTAATCCTCTGTAAGAAATGTACGATGCTTAACTATATATTAATATTGTGATCCTGGGATCTCCAGCAATGTAGTAAATAATTTTTATAATTTGAACCATAATGTTTTAAAACCACAACTATCTTTATCAGTTAAGGTGTTCTATCATAAAGCGATGAACACACATGTCACTACTAGACGACCACAATTTAAAAGGAAAAATAACATATCAAATTAATTACATATTACAATAGTCTTTATAGTTTCAAACTGCTCTCAGGCTGTATTAAAAAGAATATTTGATACAGAGCATAATATTAATTATATAATGGCAAAGTATAGAAAAAGGTGATTTTAAAATAACTATGTACAAAAACTGTCCTATACAGTTTACACTGGTAAGTCCTATCAGAGCACAAATTCCATTTGCCTCTAATAAGGAGAGAGAAAGGCAAGCCCCCTGCTTCTGTTGTGTACAGAACTGTTATCTTACTTAGGCATGGTGATAAACACCTACAGGACATGGCCTGATTAGGATAACCAGGAGGCTAATGGGGGGGGGGAGGCAAAGTTTTCAGGGCCTCACAGACAGACAGCACAGTGAGACCTGCTCTCTAAAAATACATAGATAAAAAGTAAAAGGGTATTTTATTTGACTATTTCTAAAGCAATGTACAGTAAGAATAAAATATATAGACTATCCCATGGTCGAACAGGAAAATATAAGAAAACCACTTAATACTCATTAAAGAACAATCCCCCAAGGGGACATAACAACTTTAAACCTGTATGTACTAAATACAGGTGGACCCAATTTCATAAAGGAAATACTACTAGATTGGAAAGTGATGTGGGAGTCCCCTCTGTGATTACCATTAATAAATAAAGAAACTGCCTTGGCCTATCGATAGGGCAGAACTTAGGTAGGCAGGGAGGACTGGACTGAATGCTGGGAGGAAGAAGGGCAGAGCAGAGAGAGACACCGTGGAGCCACCAGAAACAGACACTGAAAATTTTACCCGGTAAGGCACAGACACGTGGCCATACACAGATTAAATAGAAATGAGTTAAATTAAGATGTAAGAGTTAGCCAATAAGAAGTTAGAGCTAAGGGGCCAAGCAGTGATTTAATTAATACAGTTTCTGTGAGATTATTTCAGTTCTGAGCAGCCAGGAGGAACAAGTGCCTTCTTCCAACAGGAAAGCACAGATAAACCCAAAAACAATAATATTAGAGAACTCTACCATCATCCATTCTCACCACTAGGTAGGCTCTCTGGACAAAAACTCAACAGACATCACCAATCAAATGGAGCTAACAGAAACCTAGCTCTACTCAAACACTAAAGAATATACACGATGCTCAGCACCCACAGGACTGTCTTTAAATGACCATATGTCAGGGCACAGAAAAGTCTCACTAAATACAGAAGAGTTGAAATAACACCCTGCATTCTATCTGATCACATTTAATAGAGCAGGCTATTGACAGCAATAGGAAATACAGAAAGCACACAAACCCATGGAGATTAAGGAACACAATACAAGTGGGAACAATATAAGTGGGTCAGGGAAGAAATAAGGCAATTTTGTGATTCTTAGAGCTGAATGAAAGTGAACATACCAAGAGATATTTTGATATCAGGTTAGCAAGAAACCTGACACTAGAGAAAATTCCCAGGAATCCACAAGGATGACCCCAGCTAAGACCCTAAGCAATAGAGGAGAGTGTGCCCGAACTGGCCTTGTCTTGTAGTCAGATTGATGAATATCTTAAATGTCAACATAGAACCTTCATCCAGTAACTGATGGAAACAGTGGCAGAGATCAGCAGTGGAGCACTGGGCTGAGCTCCCAAAGTCTAGTTGAAGAGTGGAAGGAATGAGAATATGAGCAAAGAGGTCAAGACCATGATGAGTTCACCCACTAAAACAGCTTGTCAGAGCTAATAAGAGCTCATCAACTCTGGCTAAGCAGGGAAGAAACCAGCAGAGGACCAAAGTAGACCCTCTGAATGTGGGTGACAGTTGTATGGCTAGGGCAGACTGAGGGGTCATTGGCAGTGGCACCAGGATTTATCCCTACTGCTTGTACTGGCTTTTTGGGAACCTATTCTCTTTGGATGGATAGCTTGCTCAGCCTAGATATAGTAGGGAGGGCCTTGGAGCTTCCCCAACGCAATGTGCCTTATCCTCTCTGTGTAGTGGATGGGGAGTGGAGGGTGAGGAGAATGGGAGGAGGGGAGGGAGTGGGAAATGGGATTGATATGTAAAATGAAAAGATTGTTTACTTTTTAAAAGAATAAAATAGATGATGTAAGCAAAACAAAAGAAGATGAACATACCACAATCTATGAGGCATAATGAAAACAGTTATTAGAGACACACTAACTGCCTACATAAAAATTTTGAGAGATCACAAACTAATAAGTTAATGATGCAATTTAAGGCATTGGAAAACCAAGAATTAGCCAAACCCCAAAACAGTCAACAGGAAGAGAGAATAAAATCTTGGAATAAATTAATAAAATAGAAATGAAAAAACAATATAAAGAATCAGTGAAAAATTGGTCCTTTGAAAATATAAGACTGGCAAACTTTTGGCCAAATTATCCAAAAATAGAGAAAATCCAAAATAATAAAACTTAGGAAAAATGGAAATAAAAAGTTATTACAAGCCGGGTGGTGGTGGCGCACGCCTTTAATCCCAGCACTCAGGAGGCAGAGGCAGGCGGATCTTTATGAGTTCGAGACCAGCCTGGTCTACAAGAGCTAGTTCCAGTGCAGGCTCCAAAGCCACAGAGAAATCCTGTCTCGAAAAATCAAAAAAAAAGTTATTACAACACATACCAATGAAATTCAGGAAATCATAACATATTTAAATTTTTCTCTTCTGTTAAATTTGAAATCTGAAAAAACTGAAATTTTCTAGATGTGTCCAGCATACAAAAATTAAATCAAGATGAAATAATTTATCCATAGTCAACAATGCAATGAAAGCAGAAATAAAAGGTCTCACAACAACAAAAGCACAGGACCCTAGAGACCCTGGAAAGTTTTACCAGAATGTCAAAGAACCCACACCAACACAAATTATTCAATAAAATATAAAAGGAAGGAACTGTTTTCATGAGAGCAGGATTCACAAGTCCCAACATGGACAAAGGAAAATACAGAGAGAGAGGTGGAGAGAGAGAGAGAGAGAGAGAGAGAGAGAGAGAGAGAGAGAGAGAGAGAGAGAGAGAGACGGACGATGAATAAGTAAAAATTGTGACCCCCTCTGATTGAGGATCACAGTAAAATGCTAGCAAACCAAATTTGAAATCACATAAAAAGATCATTCATCATGACCAAGTTTAGTAAATTCCAATGATACAGGGCTGTTCTAACACATGTAAGCCAATAAATTATACTCATCACACAAATGGACTAAAGGACAGAAACCACATGATCATCTATTAGATATTGAAATGGTCTTTGAAAAAAATCTGCTATCTCTTCATGATAAAAGTCATGGAGAGGGTAGAGATGGAAGGAGTATATGTCGGTGTATATAACAACCCACATCCAACATCATACTTAATGGAGGAAAACTAAAAGCATTTCCACTAACATAAGGAACCAGATAAGGGTGTCCACTGTCTTCAGTCCTATACAATAGAGTACTTAAAGATTTAGCTAGAGCAAAGAGACAAGAAAAGGAAATGAAAATAAATAACAGGAAAAGAAGAAGCTAGGTAGGGTATCCCTATTTCCAGAGGATAGGATTCTATACATAAGAGGCCCCAAAACCTCTTAGGGCTAATAAATACTTTCCACAGAGTGAAAGTACACAAAAATAGTGAACACAGCTTTACTCTGTACTGAAAAGAGACACACTGAAAAATCAAGGAAATAATCTCATTCACAATGGTTGACAGGGTCCTGGGGGACTGGTAGGAGGTGAGTGAAAAGTGGGTTTCATCCAGACACATTATGTAAGTATAAAAATTTCAAAGGATGGAAAATAATAAAATTGTGTTTTCCACAATGGGGGAAGAAGATGAGGGGGAGAATAAGGAGAAAGGGGATGAGGAGAAGAAGAAGCAGAAGGAAGAAAAGAAAGAAAAAGAAGAAAGACAAAGAGGAGGCGGCTCCTGTCCCAAACATCAGTACAACTAAGTATCCAACTGAAGTTAAACATAGGTGAAGTCCCAGAACATGGCAACTATAAAGAAAATGTTCTAAGAATCAGAAAACTCTCTGTAGTACAAAAAAGTGTTCCCATCATTGTGAGCCAAAAGTACTAGAGTCCAGGACATCCACAAGGTGGAGAGACTGTCAGAAACCAAACCAAGTCACTAGGCTGCAGAAAATGTAGGTGAAAACAAACCCCATTCACAGTCTCGCGGGAAGCTGGGATTTGTTTAAGCCCAGCAGAAGTTGGAATGGTTCTGTTCCCATGAGACTAAGGAAGTCACTGTAGTCGGGAACATGTGACATCATGGGATTGATAACCTATTTTGGTGTCACAGAATTATTTAAAATCTAGAATGAAATATTTTGGTGTAGTAATATTTTGAGGAGTTCTCTCTTTGAAACTACAGCCTATAAAAGCCTCAGGATGTGGTCTTTCTCTTGATGGCAGCTACAAGCAAGACTAGGTCACTCTGTTTCCTGATGCTCATTCCAAGTTGCTTTTTGTTTTTTGAGACAGAGTCTCTTTCCATGGCCCTGGCTGGTCTAGAAATCACAGAGACTTGCCATCTGCTTCTGTCTCTCAAATGCTAGGATGAAAGGTGGGCACCAGCACACCCTTCTGCTCATTCTCATTCTTAACTAGACCACGCCTCTTGAACACTGTTCTACTGCTTGGATACCTTTTTCATGAGGTGGAAGATGCTGTCATTAATAGTGATGACTAGGAAACCTTCGCCTCTGTGACCAACAGCTCAGTTAAAAGATGTCTGCTGAATACTAATTATGATGGACCCAACTGTCTGCTGAGGCAGCATCAGTGCCTTAACAGATCATCACATGGCTATGCCCTAACATTAGCATAGACTAACAACCCTCCACATACAGTTCTTCATGCCTAAGTATCCTGTACAGATGTCCCACGTAAGAGCCTTGCTTTGGTTAGCAGGGAAGCTATTATGCAGCTTTGCTGAGGTGAAAATGAAGTTATCTTAACGGCTTACAAAGCAAAGATGGCTTCTCTCTCATGTGAGTTAAAGTCCTGTCTCCACTATCCAAGGCTCTTTATCTCAGGCCTAGGGCAGAAGCCAGCAGTCTACTGGTGAGGCCTTGAGACAGAAGTCAAGAAAAAAAACGCCTCCTAAAGTGTCAGTTGGGGTGTGACTTATGTCCCATCAAATAGCAATATATGGCCCAGACTCAATCCAATAGGGAGGGAAGAGGCAAAGTGTGAATGACTTTGCATCATCTAAAATGTGAAGGAAGATATCATATGTATACTTCACTTCACAAAACATGACTAGGAGTAAGTGAATGCACTAAATTGTTTTAAGTTTCCTGTAAAAAGGCAGAGAAGTATATTCTGAAGGCCACATCTAGTCCTCACCAACTTCCTGCTCTTCTCCATACTCCCTGTGATATCCCTGCTGCTCTCACTGTTCCCCATTCCAAGCTGATCCCCAAAACTCCGTTCACACGGTTTTCTCCAAGGCTAAGTTCAAGGGTCATTTCTTTGTCCTGCAGAGACTGCACTAACTGTCCATATACAATTGTTATCTATGCATGTCTCAAGAAAAAGTGAATGGCATATAAGAAATGATGCAAAAATGTCCTCTGGCCTCTAAATGCATGCACACACCTGTCCCCACACACATACAAATATGCATAAAAGCACACATACACAAAACAATATGTATATAAAGATAAAAACAAAAAGGTTGAGAGACAAAAATGTCATACTATGAACTCCTTTCTCTAAGAGCAGAAAACTGGTAACTACTGTATGGAGCCTTTAATACTTATCTGTAACTTTTCTATACAACTAACATTGCTTCAAAAATATATTTTAAATACCCTTGGATCTATAAATGTACAGTGAATTTTTAAGAGGAAAGCAAATACAAAAACTGGAAAGAAAAGGAAGAAAGCAAAGTTGAGTCTAAAATACAGCACTAAAAGACATTAAAAAAAAAACTTGCTTGAAAGAAACACTAATAGAATGTTGACACTTTTTCCACTGTGAAGGACAAAAGGGGGTCAAGTAGGAAATAAAATTCTCCATGCAAAGAGCATAATTAAGTTCAGATAGGAGCAGAACTCTGTCTCTGTACACTTTAAAATCAACAATAACGGCTATTCAGATGTATACAGAACAAAAGGCAATTACCAAAAATCCTGGCATTCAATCTGAAAAATAAAAGAAAATTTCTGGCCTGGCAGGTGGAACACACAAGGGAATTACGGACATGTTAATATTCGTCCAAAGCTTCCTATCTAAAGCATTGAACACCGACAGAAACAGGCATTTGGTTAATTCAAAGCTTTATGTTTCAAATAGTTCATTTATGGATAAATAAGTTTCTCAGAAAAGTCTCCTTTCCAAAATTAAGCTCAGATTTCTGCTTGTGTAGCCTCTCTGCATTAGTGCAACCAGAGGAAGCCCAGTTAAAAGGCAGGACTTCCTTTGGCCATGGTTTTTGCCATTTCTGTCCAGTGGTCACCGGGCACTATTGTTTCTGGGCCGTGATCAGGTAGATTTGCAAAGCAAAGAGGCACAAAACCAATCACTGAATGGGATCGGAAAGTGGGAGGAGGGGAGGTCGAGGGAAGAAAGTGGGAGGGAGGGAGGAAAAGAGGTCAGGACTGGAACAAGACAGTCCTCAAAGAAATACCCAAGTGACCTTCCTTGAGTTGGACCCTGTAGGAGAGAGCTGCTTGTTGGTTCCCTGCTGCTCAGCCTCAAAATTATCATATAGAAACTGTATAAACTCATTTCTATTAATCTGTGTATCGCCACAAGGCTGAGGCTTACAAGGGAAAGTTCTGGTATCTATCTTGGGTGGGGCTACGTGGCTTCTCTCTGACTCCACCTCCTTTCTGCCAGCATTCAGTTTAGTTTTCCCTAGCTCTGTTCCCCTCTAGCTCTACTATAGGCTTAGAGCAGTTCTTTTATTGGTTCTTTTATTAACCAATGATATTCACATCATACAGGGGAATCCCACAGCAGGACCCTACCTCCTAAAGGTTTCAGAATTTTCCAGACTAGTGCCACCACAAGCCTTCAGCACGTGAGACTTCTGGGGGACATTTCAAACAGCGACAGTTCATGTACAGCTATTTGTCATGAGTAATTTCTAAACTACATGGAAAAAACATATCGTACAGAATGTTGAACAGCTTAAATCTTGGCATAACATAAAGTTTATATTTACCTCAACAATAAGTTGGTAACGTTTTCTGCCTAAGTAACTTCTCCACCACTTTTGCATAATTGTCACTACCCTGTTCAAGTGCCTACGATGAAAATAGCTGTATTAGTATGCATCCTCTGGAACCAAGAAGTCTCTTCATTCTTTAAAAATGTTCTATAATTTACAATGCCAAATTCAAATTTAAGGTTCTATGTATCTTTATTTTATTTGTTTTATTATTTCTATTTTATCTTGTTTATTTTTCTTTCTGACATAAAGTCATGATGCCTGGTCTGCAACTCATGTAGAGCTGGCTTGCCTTGGACATGGAGATCTTCCCCGGCTGCCTCCCAAGGACACAGACTATAGTGACACATTATAGTCCACCATGCCTGACTCCATGTAAACTTTTTTCCTTGACCATAAATACTTTGTTTTTCACCTTAAATTGAGTTCTCAACCAGAAATGGCTTTTGTCTGCGGGGTTGGCAGAAAGAATCTGATATTTCACACAAGGAGAAACTGAGGCTCATGGTTGTTCGGATTTCCTAATGCCCAACCCTATCATGGCAGAGCTGGGACTCCCCCTGAGTGACTTCTGTCCTTCTATGGCTAGGTTGGGGAAAAATAGGTGATCTATAAGGAGCTCTTGGGTCTTGTGAGCATGCTATGCCATATGCCCTCCAAACTGTCTTCACTGAAACAATGTACGCTCCCCAGCTGTCAGCCACAACTAAAGTTCCACATCTGGGAACATGCTATTACATCTAACAGTTCCACATCTGGGAAGGGGCTAGTACATCTGTTCTCACCATGGACTTATTATTTTTCTGCTGCATGAGGTTGCTCTCCCTGGCCTCCTGTGACTGAAGCTCTACAATTAGTAAACACTGATGCTTTTAAAGAATGAGAACTTACTCTGGGAGATTGCTAATCAAATACAGAAACTAGCACTAGATAACATTCATTCTTCCTCTTGGGCTTACAACTGAGTGGTATTTTAGCTTCAATTATTTTCCTTCCTTACCATTTTATTTTCATAACCCCTGGAGTATTTATGTATTGACTCTAGGGTTTCCCACAGGTCAGGGAAATGTTCTACCACAGACCTATCTATAACCCTATCAATGAATCAGGTGTATTTTAAGATACCCAGGCTTCTCTTGAACTCACTCTGTAACCCAGGAGATCCTTGAACTTGCAGTCCCTCTGGTTTAGCCTCTCAAATACTTAGGGACAGGTCTGTGCTACCAGGCACAGATAAAATACTTTAAAATTGAGTACCACATACAGTTAAGTTGATAGGTTGAGAAACGACTGAGGAATTAGTGATGAAAATCATGTTAAGAACTTAGAAAATAGTTTATGTTAACAAACATGTGGCCTTGTGTTTTCTCACATTCTCCAGTGTTCCTGAGGCAGCACATGAGTCAGGTAAATTCAAAGAGTGCTCCTCACAGCCATGTTTCTCGACTGCACTGAGGTGAAAGCAGAGGCCTCACTCTAGACATTGGAATTTATAGCTCTGGGTGAAATAAGGAAGTGTTGTGAAGTGTACTCATCAGCTTTCAGGGTTACAAGAGACCAGGCATATTGTCCCCCTGACTTACCTAGGAAAATATCTGTTCAAATGTGAGCTATGTTACTAGGAATTGAACTTAGGACCTTGTGCACACCAGGCAAGTGCCGTACTGCTGGGCAGGCTGTACTGCCTACCCTTCCTCAGAATCAAAGAGAACATTAACAACATTCTTGGAGCACTGAAGAAAAGCATGGGAAGAATTAAGATATGGGTAGATTTATCATTTTTATGATTAGAATATCATTATTTCAACATCATTGATTTTATCAACCAAGGTGTTGAGAAAAACCAAGATTCCTCTTCCCCAGTCCCTTTCCATACCCATCAGTTGATTTGGTATTATAAATGCACTTCATATGAATTTCTTGTGGGAAATATCTGATCAAATGTGCTTACAATATTGAGAATTGTTAAACTTGTATGTACGGGAGATGTAATTCACATATCAGCAAGCAATATTCAGAAGTTTTCTGTATCATTTTTTACAGGGCAAACATGAACTTAATGACTTCATTACTGAGATTCTCTGGAGCAAATGCTACCTAAACAACCTGTGATTGTCTAAGGCAGGCACTATGGTTTGTAAATGAGGTTTTGATGGTAAAGTCTATGCACCTGATGTACGCCCGAACTTGGCATCCACGGAACCAGCTCTGGATCGTCACAGCTGCGTCATTCTCCTTCTTCCTAAACGCGTCAACGGCACTGAAACATGTTTTCAAATTATTTTATTAAGTAACTAATGCAATTCTAAGGCAAGTCAACCTGTTAACCTTAATTTTTAATTTCTCCTAAGATGGTAATTACAGCGCACATGTCATTTTAAAGAAATTAAAATACTAAATTAAGAAAAACACATTTCAAAAAATGAGCAGTTTTAAAAATTAACCTTTCTTGGAGAAGCCATGAGCTTTCAACAGCTTTGCCTATTTTATTTTTATAATCTTCTGTTATGCTACTAATTAATTTGGTAGCAATTTTTATTAGAGGAATGAAAAACAATGTGCTACTTTGCCAGTATTTTAAAAACATAATTATTTGAACTTATAGTTTAAATGCCACTACACATGTATCATGCAAAGTAAAATGCCTGCATATTTAACTCATTCATCAGCTAAATGTACTGCCTCTAATTCAAATGACTCTATCATAAAATACCTACTCTGGTAAGAGCCTGCGTATATTAAAGAATTCAATGAGTGAGTCACAGGCTTATAAAAAGACAAGAAGCTTAATTCTTAAGTTTTACTGACTTAAAATGAGAAAATGTTGAGTCAAGACATCTTATGTATCTATCCTAATTGATGTCAATATTATCTTGTCTTTCCACTGCCAGCTGATAAAGTCATAGCACGATGGAGCACAGAATATACTTTTTAGATGGTTAGCTTACAGTTAGCTCCTCATCTTTGCTGAATGAACACAGTTGGGAACATGGTGACATTTGTCATTATTGACTGTGTTCCTGCATGTGCATGACCATCCAGGTTCACGGGGACATATGTGTATGTGGTCTCTACAGGTTAGCCTGGGTGTCTTCCTTGATCCCCTTCATCTTTTTTTCTTTCTTTTTTTTTTTTTAACACAGAGTCGCTGGACCTGGAGCTCACTGATTCAGACAGGGTGGCCCACAGGAATGGGGGAAAGGGTCCCACCATCAGAAGAACAGCTACAAGAAATGAATGGCATCTGAGAGAGGGAGAATCAGTCTTCCACACGGATGAACCATTTAACTGGTTATCCAGTAGCAAGTGGTCAGCCCTACAAACATACACTTATCAGCAACAATAAATGGATTCAGCAGTTATTATATATTTGTTCATTTATGTGTATGTGTAACAAAAATAAAGAGAAAAAGACCATGATTTGAGAGAGAGTGGGGGGAAAACACAAGAGGTGTTAGAGAGATGGGCAATTATGTAAATACAGTATATATACATGAAATTTTAAAATGATTGAAAGATACATCTTCTGCATTATCTTCAGTTAAAGTGATAGTCGAGAACCATGAGCTGATTGCATCCAAAGAACTCTACTCATCAGTTGGTTCTCTTCCTCTCACAGCTTTCAAATACATTTAGAGTACAGAGCTGTGCACAGAAGTGTAACATGAAGGCATGCTTATTGGGGTTTCAGTCCTGCCTGCAGACGTTTAGCCCCAAAGAAAATCACACAGAGGTCTCCATAAGTTATAAACTGATTGGACCATTAGCTCAGGCTTCTTATTAACTCTTATAACTTATATTAGCCTATTATTATTATCTATGTTAGCCACATGGCTCAGTATCTTTTTCAGCAGGGCAGGTCACATCTTCCTTCTTCTTTGTCTGGGCAGGGCTTCCTCCTTCCCAGAATTCTCCTGTTCTCATTACCCCACCTCTACTTCCTGTCTGGTTGTCCCGCCTATACTTCCTGCCTGCCTACTGGCCAATCAGCATTTATTTAAAATATAATTGACAGAATATAGACAATTCTCCCGCACCACTTCCCCCTCTTTTTTTTTTTAAACAAAGGAAAATAGCCATAGTCCATTTTTGAAGGAATGTAGTATTCCATACTACTTCCTGCTGGTTGGGGCACTGATAATCTTATGGGGACCTAAAGAAAATTTTGAATTATGATCAAGTCCTGACTGGAGTATCCTGTGAGTCTTGATCATCTCAGGCAGCAGTTTTGAACCTGTTCTGGATGTAGAACTCTGACATCTGGGCCATCTGCTCCTACTGGAGATTTCTCAGATGGTCTTTCTTGATCAAACCTGATTTTTCTTAACTCAGAATGAATCCACAGCCTCTCCTCTTTTGCAGAAACAAAAGCAAAGTCTCTTCTCCAAAGTAATATAACTCTTGACTTCAATTTTGAAGTCAAGGTATTTTCAAATACCTATCTTGGATTAATTCAGCAGCATTTATAAGCAAACATCTTTTAGCAGCTGTTGCTCCTTCCTCAGCATTCAATCAATTCATAGAAAGCATAGTAACATAGAGTATTAATATTCTCTGTGTATTTTTCATCTTTAAGTGGCTTTATTTTAAACTCTATTTCTTTTATTTTAAATTTTGGCTTTTTGAGACAGGGTTTCTGTGTATCTTATCCTGGAACTCACTCTAGACCAGGCTGCCCTTGAACTCACAGAGATCTACCTGTCTCTGCCTCCCAAGTGCTGAGATTAAAGGTATGTACCACATCTTGAATTCAGAGAGATCTGTCTGCCTCTGTCTTCCAAACCTTGGGATTAAAGGCTTGATCTACCATGCCTTGAACTCACAGAGGTCTGCATTCCTCTGTCTACTAAGTGTTGGGATTAAAGGTGTGTACCACCACACCCAACTATTATTTTTCTTTTTTATTTTAAGGACTTTAACCTCTAGCCTGCATATATTTTTAACACAGTGTAAACCATTTAGAGGTTTTTTTTTACTTTGAATATTTCTTTTACTGTATATCTCTTTTTCTGACCACATAAGTCTTTAATTTGCTAAGAAGTATGGATAGGATTAAAGCCAGGGCTTTGACGGCTGGATCCAGCCCATTTCCTAACTTTTTGAAATTTCAGGCTCATGGCAGAGGTACCAGCCAGAGCCATGTTTATGCCACAACTCTATGGCATTTCAAGGTCCCTGCCAGCAAGCAAGCTGCAAGAGTGTGTCCACAAACAACACTCAAATGCTCTCTCTGTAGCCAGACCTCCTGCCTCAAAGAGTCAGAGTTTGAACTGGCAGGACGACCTAGAAAGCTGGCATTTTAAAATGGCGCAGCTTTTTTTTCCTGCTATCGCTGAAAACCAAAAAGCATGCGGTCAGCTTTTATCAACACTATTTAAGCGTTTTGTGGCAGGACCTCTTAAAGAGCTGCAGAGTTTTGCAGCTAAAGCTGAGTCAGGGAGCCTCTCTTAAATGAGAGTGCTTGCCTCTAGCAAGCAGAGCCGATCTGAGAAATTGCTGCTACCAAGAAGCCATGCCTTACTCTATTCTTTTCTGTCTAGAATTACTTCCCAAGCTCTTTCAGGTTTTATGTGGATGCAGATGTCCACGTGGGCGCCATTCTGTAACTTGTGAGCCTGCTTGTTGGGGTTTCTGTCCTCCATCGAAACCCCAGCAAGCACGCCTTCATGTTACACAGAAGCATGTCTATGAAGACACTGCAAGGCTACCCAACAGTTACATGTACCTAAGCACTGATGACAGCTGACACAGGACATACGCTGGAAAACACAGCACTGTTGTTAAGGTCAAACAATAGGAAAGCAATTACATTTGACTCTGATAGATTAGAAATTTTACATTATCAGTCTTCATCCCCAACAAGAATAGCACACAACCACATATCTGATAAGGTATTTCAAAGACTGGAATCAAACATATAAAACATTAAATACAGGAAATATTAACTTTGAAAGCAAGTACCTTAAATAATAGATCAATGGACAAACGATGTATATTCTTTTAGAATAGTTTTTTATATTCTGAAGTAAAGGATTTTACAAAAATAAATAACAGAGCAGAAAAAACGTTGAATATATTCTATATTTTGTGCATCTTTGTGTGCTCATGTGTGCATTTATGTGTTTTCAGGGAAGTGTGGTTACACATGCAAGTATGTGCATGTGAAGAGGCCAGCGTCAACCTCAAGGGTTGCCCTCAGGGTTTCTCACTATCTGGAACTCAATGAGTGGGTTAGGATGCTTGGCTAGCAAGGGTCAAGAATCCCTGTCTGCTGCTGCCCCACGCTGAGATAACCAGCTGCACCACCACACATGGCATCTTTACATGGGAGTTGAGAACTGAACTCAGGTCTTCAAGACTTGACTATCTCTCCGTCATTTAAGATGTATTTTGAAAGTGGTCATCCAAGTCCCATCCTCATGAGTGTGGTAGTGAATTTAAAAACTTAAGACAGATGGATTTAAAGTTTTAGGACAACCCAAGCTATACAGTGAGACTCTATCTCAAACAAGGAAAGGTCAGATATCTATAAGAAAGAACATTTTCATGTCAATTGAGATTCTGACATTTTGTAAAGCCGTAGTTACCCTTCAACCCCCAAATAGGATTAAACAGTAGCTTTGTATTATATTCATCAAGTGTTTTCTTCAGCAGAAAGTGAGCACTGTGTAGAATTGCTCCAGTAAAGGCAGGAAAGACACAATCCCAGGATTCAGAGCTGGTGGCCTATGATCCTGGCTCTAACACTGAGAACCTCGTCCACCTCCTAAGGTCACACAATGAAGCTTAGTTACAAACTCTGCCATTCTTGATAGCTTCTTGAGAGCAAAGAATCTGGTTGTAGGGTGTTGCCTCTAAAATTTATTATCTAAGGATGGACGCCACAAATATTAGAAGGCATCACTTATTTAAAGACAAATAAGGGGAGGGGGAGAAAGAGATGGAAGAGACAGGAAAGAAAAGGGGGCCAACAAGCTGTGTGCGGGGTGCTCACAAGCAATCCCAGCCCTCGAGAGGATCAGAAGTTCAAGGATCCTCAGGCACACAGCAAGTCTTTGGCCAGTTCAGGCTACATGACACCTATCTCAAATGGATTAACAAAAGCAGGATTGTGTTTTCAAGAGCATCAAAGTCAACTAAAGTGAGAATATTGATTTCTGAGTACACAGAGTAGCTGGATAGAGCATCCTTCATATAAATGCAATGAAGAGTGAGTTTACACCATTATTCAAACAACCGAGCATGCCAAACCTTCACTCAAGTGGTCCTGCTGTGTTTTAAGGAAGCAAACAGACTGTACTTCTGAGGGCAAGCCCTTGCACTTGAGCTCATACTAATGTGGCTTCTAAAACCCTGCTTAATGAAAATGCTGTGGTGCGTGTGTAGTTCCTGCATCCCCCGGAGGTTCACCTTTGGCCACTGCTCCGGCTGAGACCCCACCCATCCAAGCCCACAACACTGAAATAATCCTGAAGCTGTTTCTGAAGAAATCCAAGACAACCGAGGCTTTAGCAAAACTCCAAAGTCTTCAGCACCCGCCCCAGGGAAGGCCCGGACAGTGCAGTGGAAGATAATTAGCTGAGCCCGCACCAGCAGTCTCTTCACCCTGCCAGGACCAATATTTCTGGTCATACCAAATGACTGAGAGTAGAGCTGTGCTTTCGTCACAAGCACTGTGCTAAACACGGATACTGGAAGAGCAACCTAATGAAACGTAGACTGATACAGAAACAACATGGAATGCAATGTAATTCTTGAAGAAAAATAACTATATTGATACATTTGAAATGGATAGATAATAACATAATAATGGGAAATATATAGCATAATAGTTCATGTTCTCATATTTAAAGGAGCTATTTTAACAGAATGCAATAATACTGCAGAAATGTAATTCTCTGCAGAATCTAGAATTTGAGGAACGAAACCTGAAAGGAGAATTTATTAACCTCTGATTCATTGCTATTTTATAACAGCCACACAATGTTTTTGCAATTAAAAGATGGGAAAATGAGCCAGGCAGCAGTGGAGTACACCTTTAATCCCAGTACTTGGGAGGCAGAGGTAGATGGATCTCTGTGTGTTTGAGGCCAGCCTGGTCTACAAAAGCTAGTTCTGGGGGCTGAGGGGACGGTGGTGGAAAAATGCAAGAATCTAACAAAATTTCTTAGAAAACTATGAGTTGCTGGGCGGTGGTGGTGCACGCCTTTAATCCCAGCACTTGGGAGGCAGAGGCAAGCGGATCTCTGTGAGTTCGAGACCAGCCTGGTCTACAAGAGCTAGTTCCAGCGCAGGCTCCAAAGCCACAGAGAAACCCTGTCTTGAAAAACCAAAAAAAAAAAAAAAAAAAAGAAAGAAAGAAAAAAGAAAACTATGAGTCAATTTTTAAGTTTAAGAAAATATTTGATCAAGTTTTTAAATCTTAAATTACATTAAATTACATTTTTCCTTTAAGATTTTAATCACAATACCATAGGCACATTTCGCAGCACACCACAGAGAATCTAGCAGGAAGACTGATGAATAGTATCAACCCAAAGCCAGACCGTATTATTCCAGGATGGAACACCAGGTTCCTGGAGTCCAGCACTCAGTAGGTTGTGGATCAACCCATAGCCAGATCATAGTATTCCAGGACAGAACACCAGGTTCCTGGAGTCCAGTGCTCAGCAGATTGAGATCTGAATTGCTGTACTCGAGGCTTTTAAAGTCTATCTGAATAACATAGCAATACCTCAATTCAAAAACTATTAAAGATTTTTAAAATGAATTTTGACTTCATGTGTATATTCCTGAATGTATGTACCCTGTGTGGGTACAGGTTCCCATGGGGGCCACATGGAGCCAGAGTTAAAGGTAGCTGTCATCTGTTTAATGTGGAAGTTACGAACCAAGCCTGGGTCCTTTGCAAGAGCACCAACTTCTTTAACCACTGAGTTATCTCTCCAAGTCCACAAATAAATATTATCTATTTACTTATTATCATATTATTTTTAAAATGCTATCTCTGAAGCTTATGGGAAAAATAAATGCTAGTTGACCAATAAGTTATTCATTAATTCAAAGTTATTTACCAGATAAAACTGTGTGTAAGCTAGTATGCTTCTCAGATATACATATACAGGTTCTATGTACATGAACTTCCAAACTAATCTTCCTGACGATTACATTAATTAAAACAAGTGAAGAATTAAATACTGTATTAAAGGTTAAAAACGTCACAAGTGGAAGTGATTGCTTTTAGGAAAGAACAGGGGAAGGAGGGATTTAAAGAACCATTTGGCAGGTTCTCAAAGAGGCAGCGCTCCTAAGCACTGTATCTAAAATGCCAACACTGGGATTGCTCCCTAGGTGCCTTGGAGTCGACACTGGAAGGAAACATGTCTCAACCCGCTTTTCCTCATGCTCACTGCTGTTCATCTCTGTCAAGAATGGCAGTGTTGTCAAAACAATGGCTCCCATCAGACTGAGAAGCAATAGTCAGCATTAGTTCAGCCTTCACCTCTTAAAAACTAATTAGTCACAAAAGTCTTTTCCTAAATGGTCCTTTTCTACTCCAGCCAATCTACCAATTGCTTTGTTGTTGTTGTTGTTGTTGTTTGGGAACCGATCTGCTTGTGTAACCCTGACCTAAAACTATAAATCCTCTTGCCCAATGCCCCATAGGATGGAAAGAATCTGTTAATACATGGGATGAATGATCTTTAAAACATTTTATAACATTATTTATTTATTTTATTGGGGGTAGGGTGTTGCTTTCATTGGATGAATAAAGAAACTGCCTTGTCCTTTTTGGCAGCCCTTAGATGGGCGGAGTAGACAGAACAGAAGGCTGGGAGAGAGAAGGCACCTGGGCAGACGCCATGTTTCTCTGGCCTGAGATGGACATAGGTTAGGATCTTTCCCGGTAAGCCACCACCCCGTGGTGATACACAGATTACTAGATATGGGTTAAAATAATATGTGAGAGTTAGCCAAGAAGAGGCTAAAGCTTATGGGCCAGGCAGCATTTAAAGGAACACAGTTTATGTGTAATTCCGGATATAAGCTAGCCAGGGCCAAAATAAGGCCCGCGGCCAGGAGCCAGGTGCCAGGAACACAGCCTGCTCCACGATGAGACACAGCCCTCTGTGCCTCTTGCAACAGTAGGGGAACAGTAAGTGCAGGTCAGAGGACAATTTGAGGGCACCAATTCTCTCCTATCTTGTGGGTCCTGAGGATGGACTCAGGTCAGACTTGACAAGTATCCTACTGTTGAACCACCTTGCCGGTCTCTTAAATCATCTTTTGAAAACAAATCTAACCGCATCGTTGTTTCTTTAAGAATTTTAAATATCCAACCTCAAATGATGTCTCAAAACTTATGGCCCCTAGAACACCAAACAAACCACCTCGATCTGGCTCAGGCACAATCCCGTTATCTTCTTTCACTGTTTCAGCACACAATAGAGCCTTCTATTCCACTCTTTTCCTGAGCAAACCATGCTCTCCTTGCCATTCAACTGCAAAGTTACTCCTTGAATTGTCTTTCTAACTACGACCTCCAGGAAGATTGATCCTCAGCTTAAAGCTGTCTACATACTAATGATGACATATTTACTTTTCAAGGCTTCAAGGCTGGGATCACATTTTACTTTTTTCTATTTTTCCAAACATAGTAAAGTATCTGGTACACTGGAGAAGCTGATAAAATGTGACAGAAGAAACAGAAAGAGAGAGGAGGGAAGAACTAAAGGAAAATGTGTAAGGCTGGAAATGAAGGCAGAAGACTGTGGCTTTCAGAGTAGGCTACATAATATTAAGATGTATAGAATTCTTTGAATACAGTATCATCACTCTGAACAGTGAATGACATATCCCCATAGGCTACAATCTTTGGTTTATAAAAGTTTAGAAAGGAAATAAATAAGGAAAAAGCTGGCCTAAGTATAAGATAAAAATATAATGCTGTTTCATACAAGTGCATGAAAATACATCAAAAAGGAACAGATGATTGACAAGTATCAAATGGTTCAGGATGCCCTGGCAAGAAGGTTACTGTGCAAGGGACTCCCGGGTAAGAGGAAGTCTTTCATTTTCTTTTAAAATTGTTCCTGAGTTAATAGCGTGTTGTGACAGAGAACCACGTAAAAATGTCATTTATGACACACAACAAGGACACAGCAATGCCATGGCCAGTAGGGCAGGGAGCTCAGAGAAGAATGCTATGGGATGAAACCCAAGGCACAGGATAAAGCTGACTCTTCCTGTAAGCCGTTTACCATCAACATCTAATGGGTCTCAACTGGATCTACTTCCCATTTTAATATAGTCTGTAAACTATACGACTGTAAACAGTTTCCTATTCTCCACTGACAGTCAGCAGATGTCTGCCTCCACAACAAATAGAGACAGGGATAAGGTACACAGCCTCACTTAAGACCTTTGAGAGTTCACACGGAGTTATTACCCTCACTGTTAGTGTACTGCACATGGAATTCATCACTTCCGTCACCACACACGCAGAATAGAAACAGCCAAGTTCACAGCATTTTGAGTATGTTTTAAAATCTCTCCTGGTGACACCAGTCAAGTGAAGCTATGAATATACAGACTACGAAGACCTCTGCATTGACTCATATATAATCCCAACTACCAACCTAAAACTGGCAAATTATCAGTTTCGGGAGTATTAACAATAATATATATAAATAAAAGGTATGCTGTATTAGTATGTATATATATAAAACACAATGGAAGAAACACAAAAAGTTACTAGTAGCCAACATACCACTAAGTTTTAATTATACACTGAAATCTTATTTCCATAGATAATTTTTTCTGTTGTTCTTTTTTAAAAAAATGCTTCAAAGGAAATTTACAGAGACTTTGGTTAGCACTGGGACACTGAGTGCTCACACAATATGTCATGAACCACTAGACATTTTATATTTAAGATGAAAAACTGTGGGTAACACTTTATTTTAATGGTAAAATAATTAGTTCCAGATTATAATGTAAATCCTATAGCAGTGAATAAATTATGACATCTACATGGATTTGAAATAAATTTATTATGATCAGTGTTATCACAGTGAATATTGAATGAATTAATAATGGTAAAAGACCCAAAGTATTAACAGCAATGCAATAAAACTTCAAGAGGAAGGAGGAAGTTTCTGGTCGCCTTGTCACCAGCTATAGGCATGGTAACTCTGAACAGGACCTGTGCACGTCAGAGGCCAGGATTAACTGGCAGTGAAGAGAAAAATAGAAAGAGTAGATGGGTAAGTCTCTTCCCAGTAATATGCAAATACTGATTTTATATATCTACAGACTGAACTTAGTCTGTCCACATATATTAGCTATGAATAAATAAACACAAAATTACAAACCCAATACTCTTCTCTTTCAATACTAGACAATAAGCAACTGTTTTAGACTATAGGAATAAAATTTCAACATTGGCTGACCTTTGTTATCAAATACGTTGATGTGTAGAATGACTCCTTTGCATATAATCTTGTTAGTCCTTAAAGGGAGAAACTGTATGTGATCCATATTTTTATGTTATAGTCATCTCTGTGTTCTGATAAAAGGCACTTGATGGCAACAAACGGGGCTACTGTGAGGAACTGGGAGCTCCATTTTTGTTTCTCATTAATATTTTCATTACTATTGTTATTTAACAGGTTAATGAATGTGGAGCTGAAAGGACCCTAATATTAGATCATAACCAGGAAACATCACAGTCTGTGATGAAGATGAATAGTTCTATCATTAGTGCATGTTGAAGTGCTGTCGGAATTCCTTTAAGTTACTGGCCCACTTGGGCGTGGCCTCTTATACTATTTACGCTGATGTAAAGCACGCTTCCTGCCTCTTGGCCTCTTTTCTGGCTGCGGAATTCAGTTGCTGTTCCCCGTTCCAGCAGAGGATTGTGATCTGTGAGTCTACCCCTAAATAAATAACCATCTATTATACTCAATTCTGAGTTAGTGTGGGATTTCTTTTAAGTGTTCTTCTTCATTGAAGTATCTTTTATTTACCGTTCTTCACTTCCTTTCTTTTCCTAAATAAATCCATAAGTAATGGATATGGGAAATATGTCTCTGTTGGACAATGTACAAAGGAATAAAACCACATGGGCTATTAGAGTCTGCATGGGGAATAAGAATACCTACATACATACTGGGGCTGAGTGGGGTACGATGCCATTGTATGCCTCTAGAAAGCACATATGGATGAGAAGCATGGCTTGGGGCATCATGGCAAGGTGATGAAATGGCCGACCTGTGAGAGCAGGCAATGGAGCTGCTCAGACCTCACATGTTGGGAAAGGCACCCCAGTTGGCAGAGAGACTGACAGCATCAAGAAGGGTATCTATGTCAGAGACCGGGGTACCCTCTGTGGTGATGGAATTTGTTATACTTGGGGAAAAGAGCCCAATAAAGTAAGCATGATGAGAATAATGAGGGGCAGGCACTTGATATGCTGGCAGGATAATGAAGCCAGGTCTGGTGGTGCATACCCGGGGTGCTAGCTGTTGGGATGTGGATAAGAGCAATGCTGGAGGTCAGGAGTTCAGGAGCTACAGGGCACAAAGAATGCAACTCAGAGTGATGAATATGAGTCAGTTTTCAAAATAAACTTATGGCTTTTAATATCAGAAATCAGCACAGGGGTAAAATGTGTCTTAATGCACATATATACATAGTCCCTAAGGGTAATAATACCCAGAAACACTCCCAAGGACAAGGTGAATGTACTAAAAGGAACAAAGGCTCCTTGGAGAAATAGATGGTGAGAAAACTGGAATACTTTCTTTTGTCAGAAGAGTCATGTTTTGTGTTGATCAGGACACAGCAGAAAGTATAACATGGTTCTCATCGGCCAAAGGTCAGCATTAAAATAAGAAGAGGAAAGGACTCATTGACTAGGACAGAAGTATCAGCACACGTTGGTAATACATAAGTTTACAGTTGGACCAAGAATAGGAAATACAGTTTCCAAGTACCTGTTTTAAAACACTCTCTTTAATTGAAAGGGAAAGATAATATTCTAGTGAGAGGTCCCTTAGTCATCTCCTTTGTCAGGTGGAGGAAATGAATAAACCTCCAGTGACAGAAAATAGCTCTAGTCTGCACGGAATCTGGTCACGACAGGGAGACGATCACAGTGTCACTCCTATGCCAATCCTCCCCAAAAGATGTGCCCTCATTCAAGGGAAAACCCCCAGAGAATACAAGATAACTAACCTGTAATACTCAAGAGGGTAAAAAGAACCATAAAAGCCAAAGAAAATATGTCACATTCAAGATAACTAAAAAGATGGGACAATGCGATCCTTTAGCATTTTTTCTTTTACAATTTCATACATGTAAACAATTTCATACATGTAAACAATCTCATACATGTAGACAATTTCATACATGTAAACAATCTCATACATGTAGACAATTTCATACATGTAAACAATTTCGATCCCTTGCACTTCCCTTTACCTTCCCTGACTCCCAGCCCTTTCTCATAGTCATCGTTCTTCTCCCCAAACAGTCCTTTCCCAATTAAAAATGAATGAATGAACAAACAGACAAAACCACAGCATTTAACTAGGCTTGCTTGCACAATCATGGGTTGGGTTACTCGCTACAGCATAGGTAAATTATCAGTAGCTATAATAAGGAGGAAAATGGCACTACCTCCCTCAGCAACTATTAAAAACCATGGTCCTTATGGAGGGTGGGCACATAGGGTCCTTCAGCTGTAAGACTGTGAGGATATACTATGATTTTTGTTTCAGGATGGCATAAATCTTTCAAAAATATGAACAAAACTGGCAAAGTTGGAGGTTCACAGTGAAACAGAAGTAAGTATAAGCCAACACTTCTTCCGGATGTTGATGCTTGGAATACGGTTGTATAGAGGTTTCGATGAGCGTAGAATGCGCAGTTATGGGCCATCAGACAGGACTTTCCACTATTTACCCTCTAAGTCTGATATGAGAGGAGAGAGAGAGAGAGAGAGAGAGAGAGAGAGAGAGAGAGAGTTTCTAGCAAATTTTAATTTCAAATACTGTTTTTAATTTCTAAAAGTTTTATTTTCACCTCTCCTAAAGCCGTTACAGGTATACAAGGCATGCTTTCCTCTTGATTTCTAAACACATTGGAAAAGCGACTCTAAAGGCCTTATCTAGCCGCACCATTCTACATGCCCGCGTTTGCTTCCACTGATGGAAAGTTTTCACTCCTGCTTAGAGGTGAGAGTCGGCCACCTGTTTGCCTCCCCGGGACGTAATGAACAGATACCAGATACTACACATGCCACTTTGAAGAGGTCAGAATTTTACCATAAATCACATCAAGGCACAAACAAACAAACAAATAGCTAGGGCAATCGTCTGGTAATCTCATTGTTTGCTTCTTTGAGATCCAATCCTACATTGGTTACCACACTGTGCTTAAAAACCATTTAAAAAGAACATTTCCTTAGTCTAGTTTGTCAAGGTTAGGGCCAACATTTTGATTAGCAATGTCTTTATGCACAGCTTAGTCTTGGTTCCAAAACAAAACTTTTGTCTTAAAACATATTTTTCATATTGTTTATTTCACAAGTAGTTTATGATTACTTAATTCTAAACATAAAAATGTAACTAAGACAGAAAAATAAATAAGCCTCTAATCTCCATTCCCCAATTTTCAAAGTCTAAATCTTTATAGATTGCTTTATTTCCAGATCCATACTTTAGGAATCTATAAATTTCTACACTCTAAAATTGACTAAATACATTTTTGCCTTAATTTGTCTCGAGGATATTTTTTATGTCATGATGTACAAATGTATGCGTGTGAAACCTATATTTGTGTGTGCGTGTGCACATCCTGACAAGGATGTGGAGGTCAGAGGACAGCTCCTAGGAGTCAATTCTCTCCTTCCGCTGTGTGGCACCTAGGAATCAAACTCAGCTCATGGTTTCTCAAAGTGGGAGCCTTTACCAGCTAAGACATCTCGACAGCCCAATTTAACCCCTTTATAAACTGCTGTGTATATAGCATATATACAGAGATACAAATTGATCCCAGTTTTTTCTTACAAAAATAATTTTTAAAGAACACTTTTGCATAAAAAAATCATATATAAAATTATCTTATACACAAATTGCATACATACAAGTTTTATTTTTATATGGACAATAGAAAAAGTGACATTTTTGAGTCAAATTACATGTATTTTGGTGCTATCAAAAATTATACTGCTGTATTTTAAAATTCTAATTTACATTACCTAATTGTGCATTGATGTAGCATTTCCCTCTGCATATTAAGAGTATGTTTTATTACCATTTGATAATAAAGAAACTGCTTTGGCCTATGGTAGGGCAGAATATAGGTAAGTGGGAAAACTAAACTGAATGCAGGGAGAAAGAAGGCAGAGTCAGAAGACACCATATAGTTGTGGAAAGAGAAAGAACCTTACCGGTAATCTACAGCCTCATGGTAATACACAGATTAAAAAAAAAAACTGGGTTAATTTAATATGTAAGAAGTAGTGAAAAGTATGCCTGAGCCATTGGCCAAACAGTGTTGCGATTAATACAGTTTTTGTGTTAGTTTTCAGGTCTGGGTGGCAGGGAAACAAAAGAACAGTCTCTGTATACAGTGCATTTTCCTGTTTTCTGCAATATTATTCATTTTTACTTCTCCCCTTTTTTGAGGGGGTCATGGTTGTTATTTAGCCACACTAACCTCAGATTCCATACCTGTCTGAAGATAGCCTTCACCCCCTTATCATCCCACTTCTGCCTCCCCAGTTTTGGATTTCAGGTGTGTGTCACCAACCCTGTTCCCACTCCGCATTTCCAAAACCTTTTATGTGAGTTCTTTATGGAGTGATCAGGACACGGGTAATTTTACTACTTCTTTTGAAAGTTTTGCTTGTTTACTTTGAAGCTGATCTCAAATTCATAGCAATCTTCCTGCCTCATCTTCTTAAGTAGATGGATTATAGATGTGAACTACCATATCTGTCTTTCCTTGCAACCTGTATGCGTTTGCTTTACTATTTGCAATATTTAGTAACTATTAAGGACAGGACAGCCTATTCCTTAAATGCTATTGAGACATTTATATTTTCATTCACTTCAAACAACACATATGAATAAATGTAGTCAGAAGACAAGGCAAGAATACAGCAAAACTTTAATCAGATTAGAGACAAATGAGAGTTCTTTAAAATTGCTGGTTGGAGAAGATTATTCTAAGAAAGACTAAAATCCTTAAAGCTAGGAGACCACCTTCACTAATGTGACTACCAAAAATGTAAACAAGGCCTTAGATGTAGGAGCAAGTGCATTCTCACACCCTAAAGGTCCTGAGTTCCACCCAGTACAAAACAAAAATATAATAAGTCAAAAATACCTAACAAACTGGCATATCACTGCATAAAAGCCAAATCATCCCACTCTGATGCTGGTTTCGGTCTGGGCAATGAAAGCAGGCTGGGAGGCTCTGAGAGTGGATGGAGAGAACCTTCACGTGGGCTGAGGCAGGCTGGAGAAAGGGCCTAATGTGGGGTTTAATAGGAAAAGTCCTCATTTGCTCATTGTCTGGATGCTTAGGATGCTGCTCTATATGGTGTCTGTGGACACTTTAGGAGATGGGACCTGAGGGGGCATGAGCCTTCCAGAACGTATTGTCGCTCTCCCCATTCCCTCTGCCTTGCTAAAAAACATTAGATTACATTACTAAAGCTAGCCACCAAGGTCTAGTCCCTAATTTGGTCACTTCTTCCTCCTGAGGCTGACTACCAAGGTCCAGCAATCAGAAGCTCCCTTTGATTTGCCTAATTGACATGTCCAATTAAAATTAAACACCTCATCCTAACACGGGGTTTCCCCTTTACCTTTATAAACCACCATTTGCCTATGGGCCACGTCTGTCTCCTCTCTATAAAGAGGCAGTCCACTGTCCCTCCTGGACAAATATCCCTGTCCCTTTCCCTTGTACTCTCCCCTTTCTCCCTGTCCCCTATCTCCTTTATCACCACACTCTAGCCCACTCTGAGAGAGACCTCCCCTTTTTCTGTTTAGAAGAATGACACCTGCAATGTCATTTGCTGATGTTTTTTTGTCAGAATCAGAAAGCAGCCACTTGAAGGGTTTTCTTCTCCCCTTAATAAAGGATATCTCTGTGAAAACAGATGTTTGAGTGTGCATTCTGCCTAATTTGGGGTCCAGAAAGGAGCTCGTGCTGTGTGAGAGTCCCCTTCAGGACATAGCTTGGAGGGTGTTGGCCACAAGGGCCCCTTCTCGTTATAATTCTTGTTTTCTGTCACACTTTCTGCTTCCTGCCCACGTAATCCCTTCTGCCACATGCTCTGGCTGCCCGCAGCATAAAGTCAAGTGACCACAGACTGTCCCCTCTGAAACCAAGAGCCAAAAGGTCATTCATCCGTTAGTTTATCTCAGGCACTAGATCACAGTAACAAAAGCCAACCTGCAACGTATCCTGGCAGAACTGTCATCAAGACTGCTGCCCGGCATTCCTCACAAGACTGAAAGGGAACTTTTCAATTTGCCCAAGGAGATGTCTAGAAAGAACATGAACGGTGCCATATGAGTTCTCCTGACAACAGAGCAGAAGGTATCTTCTCGGTCCTAGTAACATGATGCTCATTACAGTTCAACTTTTAAGTGCTACAGCTGACATGCTCACTGCTATTTAAACTCTTTCGTCTGTTTCCCCATCCTTCTTTAGATTTCTTCCAGATTATACTTTCACTCGATTACAGAGGAACGATCTAGTGTTTATTTCTTTGGAAGAGGGCTCATGGATGACACACTCAGTGTGTTAAGATGTCAGAAATGTCTTTCGCCTCCTCACTACAGACTGTTGAACAGACGAGGTGTCCTATGGCAGTCTTTCTTTAGTAAATACTTCTTCCCTTTCTGTCTACACCAGAAATTGTGAGAATCTTTTTCTTTAGTATTCTTATAATTATGCTGGATAATACGTAAAAGAATGTGTGGTGGTTTGAATGAAAATGGCTGCCATAAAGTCATGTGTTTGAATACTTGGTCCTCAGTTGGTAGAATTGCTTGGGGAAGGGTTACGGAGATGCGGCCTTGTTGGAAGAGGTGTGTCACTAGTGGCATAAAGTCATGTGTTTGAATACTTGGTCCCCAGTTGGTAGAATTGCTTGGGAAAGGGCAAAGAGATGTGGCCTTGTTGGAGGAGGTGTTCACTAGTGGCAGGCTTTTAGGTTTCAAAAGACTCACACTTGCTCTTGCTCTCTCTGACTGCTTGTGGGTCACGATGAAAATGCTTAGCCACTCTATCAGCACCTGTCTGCCATAGAGAGATCATCAGTGAGGAGTGCTGCAGACAGGGAGTGGAAGCAGTCCAAGAGAGAGAAATGTGTTTCTGCCAGCCAAGTTTCAAGGAGCAGTCTAAATCCTTTAACATTAGATATGGAACCATAGGATTCGGACTTTGTCCTGCTGGTGTTGGCCTCACTTTGGTCCAGTATTTCCTCACTGAGCCCCCTGTCTTCTCTTTAGGAATGGCAATGTATAGTCTGTGTTATTATATATTCAAAGTTTGTAATTTACTTTTTGTTTTTGATTTTAAAGGGGTTTATAGTTAAGAGATTGCCTTGAGTCTCAGAAGAGACTTCAGAGTTTTAAATTGTGTTGAGATTGTGAGAAACTATGGGAACTTTTGAGGTTGGACTACGTACATTTTGCATTATGATGCGGGCATGAACCTATGGGAGTCAGGGAGGGGAATGTGCTGGTTTGAATGATAATGGCCTCATAGGCTCATAGATTTAAAAACTTGGGTTTCCTCTTGGTGGACCTGATTGGAGGAGATTTAGGAAGTATGGACTTATTAGAGATGCTTTGTCACTGGGGGTGGACTTGGTGTTCTCTGCTTTGAGCTCATGGATCAAGATGTAAGCTCTCAGCCAGCCATCGCCAGAGCACCAATGCCTCTGTCATGCTTCTCACTATGACGATCATGGATTCACGCTTTGGAATCCCACCACTCTGTTTTCTAGAAATTGCTTTTCCAAACAAGAGAAAAGTAGCTAAGACAGTATGTGTTTTGAAGACAGTTTATGTAGGACTCATTCAGAGCTATGTTCTTTCTTTGGTTTAGTAAATTTTACTTCTAGTGTTCCTTTGTCATTGATAGATAACTTTTCAATTCACACTCTAAATCCTGTGTTGCCTATCATTTATGAAGCACACTGACATATCTGACAGGTTATCCTTATCACATTATTTTTAGTTGCTTCTATTTATGGGTTCTTCCCTCGTTCTCTATCCTAAAACGTTTTCTTTTCAGGAGCACTTAATCTGTTTTTAAATTCATCTATTACTTTATCAATTAAAAAATTTTAAAATTTTGTTATAGTACTCCTTCCCCTCTAATTATTATCTCTGTAAATGCTATTAATATATTTTTATTAAAGCTGATATTATTAGCTCCAACCTCTCAGTAGTTACTTGTTCTGGTATCTTAATATTTATATTTCAAACTAATATTTCCTTAAATGGGTTGTGCGGTTTTTCCTGAGTACACTGATAGCCAGTCACTCTAACTATGCAGTATTACATGCAGATTACCTTGGTAGCTTTTTCATACCTTGTGAAAATTAGTCATCTTGTTTATAAGAATTAATAGAGAAGAGATTGGCAAGCTGAGATCTCTCTTTAAGAGCACCAGAAATAGGCGTGATTAATTATTTTGCTTTTGAAACCGAGTCATCTCTTTTATGTTACCAATATGTCTGATAATTACTGTTGGTTTTAGGAATATATTCCTTATTACTAGTAACTTTTAAAAAATAAAGTTGCAGAGCAAATATTGAATTATTTTATCTGAAAGAATTTTACACAGGCATTTCATGAAACTATCTAAAGTGTTTGAGCTGAGCACTTATAATCATATACTTTATTACAGATGCATCTATACTAAAAACACATCAATGAAGATTTTAACTAATTTATAAATAAAATTTTAAGATTGACAATGAATACAGAGAACAACCTGGAGTACACAGTGAAATTATGAACTGCCTTTTTATCCATTCCCTTTATATTTCATTCTCCTGGCTTTCTGTGATTATAAACTTGTATATGCTTAGATGATCATTTCTCCTTCCCAGTCAACATGCAGGCATTGTCTCTTTTATAGATGATGGAGCTCATAGCTATAGACTTTGTCAAGAGCAAAAGAACAAGAGTTTATAAAAAGTTAGAATAACAGAGTAAGGATCTGAATTGAGTCTGCACCTTCACACAAAATATTTCTGTTGACTTGAAAAAAATATACTTTTTCATTAAAAATCAAGGTTTGACAGAAAATTCCGTTAAGAACTGAGAGTCAAAGGAGCAGGTTCGTATCTACCCAACTGAGCTGCTATTTATTTATGCTAATAGAACTTGAAAATTTTTCCAAACAGAAGGCACTGAAGCACTGAATCATCTTAATCACACTAGGAACTGGCTATGTGGAGTCAGAAGCAAATTCCTACAGCGATGGAAATAGCAGGGAAATATTCACAACAGTGTACTGAAGGCTGGTGCAGAGCACTGACCCACGAGCCACTATCAGTCTCTTCTGGATAGCATTATAACCACCAATTCTGGTTCTCAAACTGACCCAAGAAAGGCAGGGGAGACTCATATATTTGAGGTACTTACTTTAATGCAAGAACTTAATCATTTAAGGATTGCTTATACCAAGTACAGAAAAAGATCAAACTCTTTGGCAAATGATTTAGACTAACCTTGATTTTCCTTAGCTATAATCTATGAATAATAAAAGCTATCACATAAGGAAACTATAATTACATTTGAAAAAATATTTGTGCGTGATGTGATGTCTATGATGTGATGTGATGTGTGTGTGTGCATGCGTGTGTGTTGTGCTTATACACACTTGTGCAACATCATACATGTGGAAACCACAGGACAATCTCAGGTTGCATGTATTCCATTTTTTGAGGCGATGCTAGGTAGACCACGAGTCTTATGATACTCTCTGTCTCTGCGATCACTAGAAAGCTCTACTAGCATGCCCAGCTTTCCGTGGGTTTGAACTAAGGTCCCATGCTTGCCCGGCAAGCAGTTTACATACTGAATTATCTCCAGCCCGTACATTACATCGTGTGTGGAAAGAGCAGGCAGCTTTTCACATAGCAGGTTTTATTAATAATTAGATCTCCCAGTCTCTTCCCTTATCTATGAATCCACCATTCTCTCTTAAAGGTGCTGAGAGATCTGGGTACTTCAGGTGAGCATCTGATTTCTAAGGCCGTCAATATACATCTTCAAGCCCTCTTCCTCAGAAACTGGTGTCTTTCACATCTACATACATATATTTTTTCCTTAGGCATAATTAAGTGTGTTATGACTTTTGTGTAGATCATGAATACTTTTGTGTATTTACTTTATGCACTTCAAAATTGTTTAAAATATTAATTTAACTTATTGAAATAGATTTGACTTAATTTTTTTTGAGATACAGTCTTTAAGCTTTCTGATCTTTGGCAAATGATTTAGACTAACTAAACCCGACTTTCCTCAGCTGTAATACATGAATAATAAAAGACACCACATACGATAACTATAATTAGCTTATATATGTAGCTTTGGCTGTCCTGGAACTTACAATGTAGACCAGACTAGATTTGAACTAATAAATATCTGCCTGCCTCTGCCTCCTAAATGCTGGGATTAAAAGTCACTACATCAGTAACAAAAATTTTAAGAATCAAAAGTCAAGCCACAAAATGTTAAGCTAATAAAATATGGGAGTAGAGGCAGGCAATAAAAAAGGGAAAACAGAAGCAAAACTAATTATTCAATTTAAAAATAAATCAGACCTTATTTTATTATCTATTATTTTTATAGACAGAAATTATGCAGCGCCAGTGCTTACTGAAAATCCCCATAGTTTCCCGTCTCAGTCAGGTAGAGCCTCACACCCCCAGTCATCATTAAGAACGCCCGAGGCTCTGGCCCAGCCTGTCCTTCTCAACAGTAGGCACTCTTTTCAGAACATGGTTTCTGTCCCAATTTACTTTTCTGCTGCGGTGATAAAACTGATTAAAAACAACTTAAGGAAAGAAGAATTTATTCAGTTTATAGCCTGAAGTGCATCTTCTGAGAAGCCAAGCCACGAACTCAAGGCAATAACCTGAAGGCAGGCACTGGAGCAAAGACCTTGTACGTCCATTGCTTACTGGTTTGTTCAGCTATCTGTCTTAGGGATTCAGGTCCACCTAGGGACGGCACTGCCCATAGTTGGCTGGGCCTTCCTGTGTCAATTAACAAATAAAAAGTGCCCTACAGATATGCCTATAGGCAAATCCGATGGGGATAGTTCCTCAATTGAGGCTCTCCCTTTTCCATTGTGTCAAGTTGACAATAAGACAAACCTGGCAGAATTTATTATCTTCTTGACTGTTCCTAGCCACAGGGTATTGGCACTTAGTATTCCAGACACGGACTGCTCTTGCCTGACCAGGCTACCTCGTATCTCCGGTTGTTCTTTCTGATGGTTCTCAGACATCCCACACATCTCCCAGTCTCTCCTGAGGAGATCAGCATGTCCAGGAACAGGTGTCCACCTTGCCTGGCTCTAGCCTGTCACACTTATCCCAGGATGACACTGCATCTGTCCATGCTCTGTTTCCCTCATGACTTTTGTGCACTGTTGTAGTCTCCGTATCTAGAACAGCAACAGTTAGATGCCCACAAAGAAAAAAAATAATTAGTGACTATTTTAGTCACAGCTATGGTAGTAGCTAATTAGTATTAAGTTCTGATGAGAATGAAAAAGTAAGCTAATTAAAAACCTAAAATAAATACAAATCAGGAGCAGGCAGTGCTCTTGGACACCGAGCATCTCTCCAGCCCACAATAATTAATGGGAAGCTATTAAATCAACCCATCATGAATTTTCTTAGTTATGATTTAAAGCATTCCAAATGTGCCTCAATAATGAGAAATATGGGAATTATATAATTCCTATGAAATAAAAAGAATCTTCTTTTTTCTTAAAAAGATAGTACTTCATGCACTAGTTCAGGCTGACTTTGAACACATTATTTAGCCCAAGTATTGGGATTATAACACTGAGCCAAAATGCCTGGCAAGATCGACATTAATATTACAAATAGAATTTTTAAGAAAAGTTAACATGTGAAAAGGAAAACCTTGTGACTTAGTGATCTATTTCCTCCACAAAATCATCTTTCTATTTCAGCATTATTCTAGTGCCAGTAACGAGGTAGGCACAATGTTGCCCCTACCTTGTTATGGACCTGGAAGGATGGCATGAGCATAGGACTGGTGCCTTCCTGTGAATGGATTCTCAGCAGAGTTTTCTCAAGCCATTGAGACGAGCAGAGCTTGGTGCTTTCTCCTACTTCCCCCCCCCCTCCCAGACCACTATGATGGAAAGAGAAATCCATCCAGGGCAAGTGTACAGCATTAGGTGGTGGTGCACCAAGTGTGCACGCTAACGGATGCTCATTTCCCTTTCCTTGTAGGAGCAGGGAAGAAATGTCTAACTCAGAAGAACGCTGAAGAAGTGCAGATAAAGCGCTACAGCTCTTTTCCTATGGTCGGTCTCCCTTGTAAATGTGAAATAGAGCCCCGCAGGAATTCCTGTCACGGATGCAGGTTTTCTGTCCTTGAGACACACTCAATCAGAACCTAGATATTTAGCAAAATTCCCAGATGATTCTGGAGCACATTAAAGTTCAGGAAGAACTAATATATCTAGTCACCATAGGGAAACAACACTTTTTCAAGGAATTTCTCTTTAATTTTAAACACATTAATTAAAAATTTTACTACATTTTATTTATTATTTCTAATTTATAGCATTTATATGTCTGCAGAGGTCAGAGGACACCTTGCAGGAGTCTGTCTTCTCTCTCCATCCTGTGGGTCCTGGGGATCACTCAGGCCCCAGGCCTGGCAGCAGGAGCACTATCTTCTGAGCAATCTCTCTGGTCCACGTTGATGGTTCATGTGCTCACCGTTGTCCTGTGACCTCCCGAGAAGAGCTTTCGTTCTGCTCTACAATTTCAGGTATGTATTCTTTCTAATTCTCCAATCCGGTGAAAAAGCGGTTGGTCACTCTCCGAATATCTATGCGCCTACTGCACCAGTGGACAAGTCTTCCCAGGCAGGTCAGTATTTAAGTACTTACACAGGATCTGCAGCTGAGTGGGATCCCTAATGCCCTGTTTCCTCCAACAGCCTGCATAGCATGGCCGGGCACTGTGAATGCTAGCTAGCAGAAAGAAGCCGGCAGCTCGGTTTTGACTTAAGAGTGTGATTCCCTATTCCTCTTTAAATGACATGGCTCCATAACTGGCTGCTCTAAGGATGGGATTGTTTCAATTACATACCGATGCCATGAACAAGTACAAGACTGCCACATAGCTCTAAGTGGATATTCAAAGAATTTCTGAAGGCTAAACATAAGAATTCAGCGGTTGTATCCTTATCTGTAGATGAGTATTTGGAAGTTGCAGTAATTATTCAGGAAATGATCATCGTGGTTATTACATTTCAGGAAGTAGGAAAGACACTAGAGTCTGAAATAACGGTTAAGAAAAAGCAACGCTGTCCTCCTCCTAGCACGAGGAAGATCCATCCTGTCTCACGAAAGCTACTGAATCACTGCCCTTGGCAGTCGTCAGAGGTACGTGATGAACCAAACCAACCCGCAGCTGAGCTGTATCTAGGGCAAGAGTGGCTCAGCAGGACTTCCTCCCATTGACACATTGCCCACCGGTCTGCTAGAGCATTGTATTTTATCACAGTGGAATATTCTTTCTGTTGTTTCTTCTAAGTTAGAAAAACTGCTGGTCCATTGCTTCTAGTTCAAAGGACCCTTCCCATGGACAGGACATTTGGGGGTGGTGTGTGGCGGGGTGCAGAATGCTGTCTTGGCGCTTGCCCACTTACAGGTACTAATGATCTTGTCACAGTGGTTTAGAAACGGTCACTTTCAGACAGATGAATCCCAGAACAATTGAACTCCATGTCTGTGAGATAATGGAAGCTAAAATTCTTTTTTTGGATACGGACACTCTGCGCTCGTGAAACTTATTGGGTAGCCTGGGTAACATCAATTGGGCCGCTAAACCTTTAACATGGAAAATAAGTTTAATCAAACCAAATTGTTCAGGGATAATTTTTTTAAAAATATTTATTTATCTATTATGTATATAATATTCTGTCTGTGTGTAATGTCTGCAGGCCAGAAGAGGGTACCAGACCTCATTACAGATGGTTGTGAGCCACCATGTGGTTGCCGGGAATTGAACTCAGGACCTTTGGAAGAGCAGGCAATGCTCTTAACCACTGAGCCATCTCTCCAGCCCTAGGGATAATTTTTAAATACCGAAAAAACAGTGTTAGGAGAAAGACTCCCATATAAAGTCCAGGAGAACCTTGAATTCTCTATGTAGCCAAGGCTGGACCAGACTCACAGTGATCCACCTGCTTCAGTTTTCCCAGGAGGGGCTTCACTTTATAATCATATCTATGCTGGGCTTCTCCTTAGAGCATACAAGCCTATTAGTGACCCAGTCTTAGAAGAGACTGGGAGTGTAATATATTACACTCTCTTTTTACACACACATATATATATATATTACACACACACACACACTCTCTCTCTCTATATATATTACACACTCTCTCTATATATAACACTATGTATTATTATATCTTATAGTAACCATATTATGCAATATATACACGAGGTATTTATTGCATGTGTATCATAATATATATTGTATGATATATAATATATACACACACATATAAATAGTATCCACCTGTGCAATATATACTTCCGATCACGTTTGAGTCCCCATCGGGGAAAACTGTGGGGATATTTTCTGAATTAGATAATCTGCTAACAGTAAATTTCTTTTGCGACCCCTCTCTCCACTACTCACCGGTTCCTAAAGTAGTACTGAGATTCTAGAAAGGACGACCGAGCCTGAAGCTTGGCTAAAGTAGCCATAGCCTCCTGGCCTGGGGGTTACTAAAGTTGTTACTATGGGTCTCCATGACAACTGGGCTGAACCAAGTGCACTTCCTGCTCACTCCCCTTTCGTTTCACTCTGTGTCAGTTTCAAGTGACTGAACAGAGAATTCTGATTTTTTTACGTGAGAACCGACTTCAACAGACTGTCTCCTGTCTCTTCCAGGACTGCTCGACGGGTACGGCCGCCAAACGAAGGGGAACAAATGGTCGCTTCCGGCTTCCGGTTTCCGCCTCCAGCTTGCTTCCGGAAGTTCCTCTCAAAATGCTGAAGTGCTGTGTGGAAGTGCCTGGGGCTGCGGGAGTTGGAGTCGATCCTCGGGCCTGAGCCTCGAGGCCCCGCTCCTGGGTGTCGTTGATGTTCGGGGCCGCCGGACGCCCAGCGATCGGAGCCGCCGCCGCCGCCGGGAAGAGCTGGTGAGAGCGGCGGGCCGCTGAGGACGGGGCGGGCGCGCAGGCGGGCAGCCCCGCAGGGCTCCCGGATCAGGGACGACCTTGCTAAGCTCCGTCAGGCCTGGTCCCTCCCTGTCGCCCCTGCTAAACTGGTCACCTTGTACCAAATTCCACGAATGATGGAATTACACAAATCCACAGTTCTGGAAGTTTCTTAGTATACTCCAGCTCAGCATGGTTTGTGGAAAAGCTGTAAGTTTTCCACCACCTAGAAGGTTCTGTCCCAGTTCTCGAGAGATGGGTGTTGTCCAACAGCCTTAAGTTTGGGTTGGAGTTGGTCTTTAGTGACCATGATTTATTGTCGTAAGTTTTCAAGCTGCAGGTCCACAGGAGCGAAGAGGCCAAGTTTCCCAGTGCCCGCGAGTGCTAGGTTTTGGCATTTCTTCAGTTGAGAGCCCTGGTCGACCCCGCCTCTGACACACACACACCCCGTTTCTCCCGAGGCTTTCCCCTGCAGATAAACATAGTGAATTAAGAAAGTGGATATCCTGCCGACACTCTTGAAACGTAAACATCTGACCGATAAGTCAAAAGAAGTGTGGTTTTCAAAGCCCATACCTGTTTGCAGAATCAGAAAGAGCCCGAGGAATTCGCCTGGGCTCTGATAGCAGATTCTTTTGCCTCACCTATGACTGAAAAGTTGAACTTTTTTTTTTTTTTTTAAGTTTTTCGAGACAGGGTTTCTCTGTGGCTTTGGAGCCTGCGCTGGAACTAGCTCTTGTAGCAGGCTGGTCTCAAACTCACAAAGATCCGCCTGCCTCTGCCTCCCGAGTGTTGGGATGAAAGGCGTGCGCCCCCACCGCCCGGCTAAAGTTGAACATTTTTACGCCCGATGCTGTATTTAGATCTCGTCACTCTAGAGATCATTTTTTAATGAGTGTCGATTTTCTCGTGACTTTGAAATTCTCCCAACTTTCAGCTAGTAAAATGGAGAATGCTTTTAAAAATGGGTCATTTTTAATTGTTGTAGTCAGCTTGGGATAAGAGGCAGAGTTAATGTGTTAGCTTGTGTTAGTTTTGGCAGTTGTACGTGCTGGAGGAACGGCCTCGCTTTACCGTGATGAAGGGGTTTCCCACCGTCCTGGGCTTTCTGTTCAAGTATGGCTCAGTCCTTTGATCTGGGCTTCCTGGAGAGGAAGGGATTTGTATGGCAGATGACAAAACCGAACTCCTGTGCCCTTCTTACTCACTGTTCCCCTTTCCCTCACCCGCCTCGTACGGAGACCCCTGCACATTGCTCTTCTGTTACTTGAAACGGGGTTTGCTTGCTGGACTGTCTTAACCTGAGCAAAAACCCTCCATTCCCAATGAGACAAGAATACCCTTAGCACCTACCGCCAGTTGGTGTTTTTGAAAGAAATTCTTAAAATACGTCTTGATTGGCAGAAGAGATGTGCTCCCCAAAAGTGGACCCTTTATTTTCTAGTGTGTATGCACAAGTGTGAAACCCTTCATCATCATTCCCCCACACACACCCCCACCCCCACCCCACCCCCGCTCGCTCTAGTCCTTGTCACTGTGCTCCCTCTATCTTTCCCCTTCCCTTCCTCTTCCCTGTGGTAGAGTTTTGTTCTGAGCCCAGGCTGACTTCCACCTGGTGATCTGTCTGTCCCAGCCTCTGCGGTACCAGGATTGTAGGCTCGTGCTGCCTTGCCCAGGCTTGGATTTGCTAATCCCTAGTCCTTGTTCCATTCGTTGAACTGCCTTGCGTGTTTGTTTTATCCAAATTGTGAAATTCCCGTGCTGGTGGTTGCTACCAGTAAGTCGTTAATTGGTGTTGGTTCTGTCTATGTATGTTATCTCAGGTACGTAAACCCATGAGCTTCCATGTAAGTGCGGTGCATTCTTCACATTTTAGATGAGATGACAGCAGAGGTGAGGTTAATTTCAGTAACGTCTCTCAGGGACTGATTTGCAGTATGATTCTAGTGTGCTTGGAGAAGAGTCCTCACCGCCCTGATGTACTGGTTATGTCTGACTAATGTAGTATCTCTGGGCATTTATGAAATAGAAAAGTACATGCCCAGATTTGTAAACCAACCTCAATTCCTGAGGTAAGGTCTGTTTCTATTTAAATAGACCGCGTTTTGTGGCTTTCCTAACAGTAAAAAGCCATTAAGATGGATTCCAGACCTCTGCTTTTGTTCTAGAATTCCATTCTTTGGTGTGTTGTTTTTATTATCATGTGGGAAACTGTATCAGAGAAACTGCTGGTTTTGAACAGCTAATTTTAGGGGGAGGGGAGTGTCTTGATTTCCTAAACTGTTACATTTGCTTGATTGAGCATACTCCTTCAGTTAAAGATCAAAGCAATAGAAAGTCTGATTGGGGGCAAACAGTCGTGGGGTGGCTTCTTGACATTGTTGTGTGCCAGGCTGGAAACCTCTAAGTTATCTTTGATCATTCACCTTCATGTTTCCCTTTTCTCAAGCTATTGGAATGCTGTCTTACTCATGTAGCAGGAAAGTTGAAATCCGTATTGCCTGAAGATTTTAGTGAAGTTACATTCACTGAGTCAGCCTTTGATTTGTAGGCCTTACATATTCTTATCATCTGGTATATCAAACAGTATGGTAGTTACTCCTATTTAATCTTTAGCTGTTTTCATATTTCTAATCTAGGAATTCACGATATATATCCAGTAAATATTTACTGTGTAATTATCATGTATAATCAATAATCAAGACATTTCCTACCCTACCAAAGCTGGTTTGTTACAGGAAGAGTGGGCCACATCCCACCTCCCGGCTAGCTTAACCCCGAAATAATCACACAGAAATTGTATTAATTAAATTACTGCCTGGCCCATTATATCTAGCCTCTTCTTGGCCAACTCTCCTGATCTCCAACACATCCTGATCTAACCCATTTCTAATAATCTGTATGTCACCACTAGGTTGTGGCTTACCAGGAAAGACTCAGCATGTCTGACTCTGGCAGCTCTCTCTGCCTTCTTCCTCCCAGCATTCTGTTCTATCTACTCCACCCACCTAAGTGCTTGGCCTTATCAAAAGGCCAAGGCAGTTTCTTTTTTCAGCCAATGAAAGCAACACAAATACAGAAGGACCTCCTACACCACTGGTTGACAGAATGAATTACCTTTTAAATTCCAAAATTTTTGTCTTTTTTGACTTAGATTCTGATAGCATTTCATTTAGGCACTTTTTAAATGAATAATTTACATTTTGAGAGTAATTAGAAGCAGTGAGAAAAGTTTGGATGACTTGAAGTAACAGAAAATCAAAAAATGGTCTCCAAGTAAAATAAATGAGCTCACATTATTAAATCATTAGCTGAAAAGTAGAATTAGACTTTACTCTTTCTTTCTCTCTCTCTCTTTCTTTCATTCATTCATTCATTCATTCTTTCTTTCTTTCATACTTAAAGGCCAACCAATTTAGTTCTTAAAATTTTTTTCTCGGGTAAAGAGGAAAGAAAGCTTCCTCCAGTGTCTTTGGTGACAAAGCTGCAGCTCCCAGCAGACCCTGCAAATGGACGCCATCAGTGATTTGGCATACTTAGGGGAATGGATTCTCCTGCTTGTTCCAGAACTTTGTAATTATTACTGGGGAAGACAGATTCTTTTCTTTAATCCTCTTGTATTCACATTTGTGTATTAAAGCAGGAACAGACTCCTTGAAGACAGGGTTTCAACTCTGTAGTCCAAGATAACCTCCTTAAGTACTGAGATTACGGGCAAGGTCCACCATACCAAGCCTTAACAGTATTTCTTTTTGTTTTAAGGATGAATCTTTTTATGTATGTTCCTGTGTGTATGCCACGAAGGCCATGAAGGTTCTAGGAGCCACACCCCTACCATTCTAGCTTAGATAAAGGCTCATTTAGATAAGTAACAGTATGATTAAGACAGAAAAATTTCAAGTCCCAGTGAGCAGCAGAAAGTTTCACATTTAAGACATTTCTTATAGATCATATATTGTTTGATTAGTCATAAAATGTAAGCCTTACCTTTAGCATGGCATCTTTTACCATTTATTTGTTTACTTATGCATTGCTATAATCTCTATAAACTATTGTTTATTCATTTTCATCTGAATCTTTTGACTATTTGCTGCATACCTGTAAGGGCAAATAGCTTTTCCTAAACAACTCTTTTTTGAATCTTAAATAAAATGCTCACCTGATAAGGAAGTAATATAGTTGCATCACTGTGTTCTTGTTTGTGAGTAGTCATATAGCATGCAGTCATAAGCGTAGTTCTTGACGGACTCTATACACACATTTATGTTATGTAGACCTGTGGGTTGTGACCCCTTGGAGGGTCATTTACAGGGGTCACATACCAGATATCTACATTATGATTCTAAATAGTAGCTAGATCACAGTTAAGAAGTAGCAGTGAAAATAATGTTTGGGGTCACCACAGCATGGGGAGCTGTGTTAAAGGAGATGGAGAACTGTCCAGTTGATGGCCTTTTACCTGGAAGATGTAAGGAAAACAATGTGATATTAATTTCCTAATATTGTTGGCTCATCCACAGGAATTTTGCTTGGAAATGAGTTGTGGAAAAGTCAGAGCCAATTCTGGGCGAAAGGTGAATGAACTCTGAGTTGAAATGATATTAAATAGATTTTTTTCTGTGTTTCTGCAGTTTTGAAAGAATCCTCTGAAGTAATTTTTTTTTTTTGTCAATTCATGCTTGCATGATGCCATAGAATTTACTGGACTCTTCTGGTTAAAATACTTTTATTTTCTCAAGAGAAACAATAGAAAGTTGAGTAATGCTAGCTTAATTTTAAAGAGATTCTAAGAAAATATGCTCCCATTCTTAATCATGTTGGTTATATTTTGCTAAACCTTATTAGTTTTAGAAATGTTTTTCAATAAAAGTTAGTTGATAAAGAGCTGGAGAGCTAAGTGTTCTAGAAAAACATGTAAGAGCATTGGCTACTCCTCCAGAAGACCCATGTTCAAATCCCAGGCACCCACATGGCAGCTGACAACCATTTGTAACTCCTGTGTGTTACTAACTCTGTCCCAGGGGAGTCCTCCACCCCTCCCGGCCTTCCTGCGCACTGTATATAGTGTAGACACATATACATGAAATAAAAATAAATGAGAAAATTAAAAAAAATTGCTGATGAGTGTCATATTGCAGTGGGTGAACGGCTGCTTTAACCTGCTCCTTCCACAATCTGAACGTGTGAACAAAAAGTCTGCTCAGAACAATTTTACATGCGTGGTAATTCAAGCACATACTTTGAAGAAACTCTAGAAAGCAGCTGAGATTTCTTTCTTCTTTCAAAGGAAGAAAGTGCAGAACTCTGGCTTCAGCCCACAGCATCCTGACCTGTGCATCACCTCTGCACTGGTTCCCAAGCCCACAGAGCTATAGTGCTGGCTACTGTGAAAAGTCAGATGGATCTTTCCCTACCACCTGTGTGCCAATAACTGCCTATTTGTTTTCTCTCCCTGCGAAGAAGAACTTGATCCTTTCCTGTAACACCAGCTCTCTGGAAGAAGTGTAATCTGAAAAGCCTATTATTTCTGAATATAACACTGCATATTTAAACAAAATTTGCTTAAAGACAGCTTCATATGCATTAAAATTGGAGTCCTTTCTCTTAAAAGTTCTATTATTGGTTTAGGAATAACTGCTTTTTGAATTCCAGAATGTTCTTATGATTGAGTGAACAGATAGTTCAAAGTTTCGTGTAAAGACATGAAAATAATGAATAAATAAGCCTCCACATAAAATCAGTTTATTTTAAAGGCAGTTTGGCACATTACCACAGATGAGAAAAGGAGGTGGCCTTGCCGGCTTCTTTGTTTACTGTGTAGGCCCTGAAAGCCTGAGCTGAAATTCTTCCTCACTCACCTTAAATGCTGGCATCACAGGCTGGACAACCATGCCTGGAGTAGTTGAGAACAGTGTACACAGGTAACAACCATGTTCACTGAACCCGGCTTAACAGTTAAAGTGGTGAAACTAAACTCTGGAGTGGCTGATGGAATTGGGGCAGCTGTCCTGCATAACTGATAAGCACCAGTGCTCTGGAATCTGATGTCAGGGCTTAAAACCCCTTTCTACCACTTGGATTGGTCACAGTGACAGATCTATTGCTACTTTTGTCTTGTTTGCCACCTCAGGTTGTTGTGTGAGAATGAAATGAGGTAATATAGGTAGTAAATATTAGCAGATAGTAAATGCTTAGCTGTTAGTTTTAGGTTTTAAAATGAAAAGTTACAGACACTTGCAAAAGTTACAGGGTGCTTGGTAAAGCTTAAAATATATAGATGATAGAGATATCTGTAGCTGGAGATTCTATAGGCCATGGATTGGGAAACTGGTAGGATACCACTTGATTTTATTAAAAATGAAAGCAAACGACCTCATGGGACGACTGAATGGCTTGCACAGCCTAAACTGTTGTAATCTAGCCCTCTGCCAAAAGAGTGTGTTTATCCCTCTTCTAAACCCCACAAGCTCTCTTGGCCTCTAGAGGACTCTGGAGGATATTCTGAGGAGTGCTAGGCCATGATCTTTATGAGAAAGGTACATATCTGAAGCACTCAGAACATTTAAAAATTGTCACAGCAGCTAATTTAACATCACTGGGAACTGAATTTGGAAAGAGCTACGTGATTTATTAAAACTTTAAAGTGCCCCGGTTGCTGACCACAAAGACTTACCAGACTGCTTCGGAATGTGTTAATGATGGCCCCTTGCTGACCCCTGAGGTTCCAGTTTGGATTTCAATACAGTCTCTTTATCGCTAGTTTGTGAGCGTTTCATGACCTAAAGATGTGCCTACTTGGTTAAGCTTTCTTTTAAATCTTATACACACTTTGGAAATAGCTGTCGGTCTCCCTCTGATATCATGGCAGTGCTGAGGTAAAATGCATGGGAGTGGAGGGGTTTATGCTCCCTTTCCTTAGGAATTAGTGGACAGAGAAGGGACAGAGACAGTTAAGGTTCTTGGTTTTAGAAAAGGGGCAGGTGAGGAACAGTGGCTTATGTAGAAGAATGTTTCCCATGATTACATAATAATCATGTAAAAATCCTGCGATCCTGTGTGTGTGTGTGTGTGTGTTCACCCCTGTGGTTGCATGTGTATGCCAGAAATTGACATCCGAAGGTACTCCTCAATCATGTTTCCACCTTATTCTTTTGAGACAGAGCCTGTCATTCAGCCTGGAGCTTGCTCTTTCCTAACTGGCCGGCCAGCGAGCCCACAGGATCTCCCTGTCTCTGCCGGAGTGCAGGGGTTACAGGTGTGCACCACCAAGTCCAGCCTTTACGTGGGTGCTGGGATCTAAATATAGCTCCTTATGCAGCAAGATCTTAGCCTGCTGAACAACCTTCCCCTAGCTGATACTGTATTTAACCTGTCTTGAAGTGATTTCAATGTTAAAAACTTACGTTTTAAGACAAAATCTGCCAGGTCTCCCAGACAGACCTCAATCTTAAACTTAATTCTTCTGTCTCAGTTTCCTGAGTGCTAGGATTATAGATAGGTATGTACTTTCTCAGCCAGCCATTCCTATGTTGAATTTAAAAAAAAAAAAAGAGAACTTATGCAAGAAGAGTGTTAAGGAATCAGATTGCAGCTGTCAGACTTTGCAGTGCAATCCTATGCCCTTCAGCATCTTGTAAGAATATTAATTCCAGCCACGTTTAAAGTGCTTGTGTGGAAGACTGGGGTAACACCGAGTGACTTTATTTCTCCTTCTCCAAAATGTATAGGCATTTCAGTCGAACAATGGAAGAGCTCGTTCATGATCTCGTCTCTGCACTGGAAGAGAGCTCTGAGCAAGCTCGAGGTGGCTTTGCCGAGACGGGAGATCACTCTCGCAACCTGTCTTGTCCTCTGAAACGCCAGGCCAGGAAGAGGAGAGGGCGGAAGCGGAGGTCCTATAATGCCCACCACCCTTGGGAGACTGGCCACTGCTTAAGCGAAGGCTCTGACTCTAGTTTAGAAGAAGCAAGTAAGGACTACAGAGAGAAGCACAGCAATAACAAGAAGGGTCACAGTGACTCCGACGACCAGATGGTAGTGGCAAAGCGTAGGCCATCTTCAAACTTAAACAACGGAGTTCGAGGGAAGAGACTCCTGTGGCATGAGTCTGATTTTGCTGTGGACAACCTTGGGAACAGGACTCTCCGCCGGAGGAGGAAGGTAAAGCGCATGGCAGTGGATCTCCCGCAGGACATCTCCAATAAAAGGACAATGACCCAGCTGCCTGAAGGCTGTAGAGATCAGGAAATGGACAACGATAGAGCTTACCAGTATCCAGAGTTTACCCGGAATAAAGTTAAGAAAAGGAAGTTGAAAGTGATTAGACTAGGACCAAAAGCCCAAGAAGAAGGAGTGGTTTTGGAGAGTGAAGAAATGAGCCAGACCAACAAGGACAGCATGGAGTATGAAGAACAGAAAGTCTCCGATGAGCTCATGAGCGAAAGGTAACATGTTTGTCTGCGTGCCTGGGGCTGAGTGTGTTCTATATTTTAATTAATTCTTTTAAGATCATTATAAATTGTCACAATGATAGTGGTATTACTGTGTAAGTAGATATGTATTTCTTTATAATTTATAGCATTTTCACACAAAGAAAAATTGTTTGATTTATGCAAAGTGTTGTGTTATAACTGTCTTAATTTTCAGCTATAAAGAGAAAAACGAAATGACTTTTCTACGGGGAAAGATTTGCTTTCGAGCCACTGCTCTTTGGAACATCTCACCGTTTGTGTCATTTTGCAGCTTCGGCCTTGGAAGAATCTTAGGGCGCATATTCATTATTTTGATTCCTGATGTCCAAAATTCAAACTTTGTGGTGTATGGGCCTTGGTGTTAATCTATAGCTTGCTAGGGAATTCTGATCACTTATGAGCTAGTAAGACCCAGTTTATGGTGTGGAAGCAGCAGAGTTGGTCCTTAGAAAGATGGGAGTTGTAGCTTGTGTGTTAGTCAGGTGTCCGCCCATCTCAGGAAGCAGACCAGCTCTAGTCTAACTGCCGTGTGCTCCTTGCTTGTCAGATCAGAGTGAACCTCTGCCGTTTATCCAGCTGCCTGTGAGAGCAGCGCTGCTGCTTGTCCTCTTCATCACAGCCCTCGGTTTCTGAGAGCCAGAGAGCAATGGTCCCGGAGAAATTGACTTTTAACTTGGAGCATTGGCCTCATTTTGGTCTTGGTGATCATAGGCTTTGGATATTTGGTGTATGTGGGTGTGTTTGCAAGTGTGATCACAGTTAATAGGACCCAGCTGGAGGTGACAGACTTTATTAGACAGCTTACTGTCTACATAGGTTTTCCTCAAAAGTAAAAAAGTTTTGAAGAAGGTGTTGAAAAGTTGGTGTCTTTGATTTCACTTATAAATCAAATCATAGTCATAGTTTTTGTTCAGGAATAGGGTGTGTGGTATCCTGGTCACTGAGGAGCGCTTAGCTAAAAGCCATTAGCTCCGTTGCCCATTGCTACGGGTGTGTGGCCGTGCAGTAACTGTGACTTCTGGGCTTCGTACAGACTGCCTGCTTTTCTGGTTGATTGTGGAAGTCCCTCCTTTTTGTTTTCTATGTCTTCTTTTTATTCATCTGCTTCTTACACTTTCCACCCTGGAACAATATTGAGATGTTTCTTCTGTTGTTCAACAGAAAATCAGGGCCACGTAGCTATATCAGGTTTCCCAGTTGTTCACATCTCAGGTACATAGTTTAAATATGATATTTTAAATCAAATAATGTTAACTATATTTCCTCTGATTTAAACTTTTCTTCATACCAGTTTTCTGCTGCCACTTAAGGGCTCTGTGCAATTTCTTCTGTGGGAAGGATTGCTACAGAGTGAAGGAATCTTCTGTTTCCAAAGTTTTCCAATTTAAGAAGGTGTCTGTTTCTTGGATTTGATTTATAAGTAGAAACCGTGTGTGTGTAGCATGTGATGTCTGCAGTGTGCATTGACTCTCTCCCATGCCCTCGGCTGGAGTAGGCCGACAAGCAGACATTGAGAACAGGACACACTATGTCAAAGGCACTGGTGAACGGAGGCTTCTCGGAGGAACTGTGTTTCAAAGCAAGAGGTAGACGTGTTCAGAAAAGGAGGAATGGAGATTCAGCCGGGAAGTGGCATGGCTGGAAGAACCAGCCTGTGTGAAGACAAACTGTCAGATCAGTGTAGGGTAACGTGCAGCTTGGTGCCACGAGGAAATGAAGGGGATCTGGGCCATAGCATTTCTTGAGGGCCTGTGTGGTTTAGAGTTCATCACGTAGGCAGTGGGAAGTTTTGGCAGTGAAGAAACTGAGGACAACAGAATCTTGGCAGTGGTGTTCTGTTTACTTTTGGCTGACCTCAATCCATACAGCGGAGGGTAAAGTATGTGCGTGCTGGTAGAGGAAGAGGAGTACTTGGGACCTATTTTAAGAGTCAAAATCAGTGGGAAGCTGCAATGGGAAGCTGTATTGAAGCTGTATTGGGAAGGGTATTGCTCTCAGTTGAGCCTGGTTTCTAGTCCTAATGAGCCAAATGGAAAGGAGGATTAGTAGTAATATATACACATTTACTCATGGAATATGTTCTCAACTAAGTAACAGTTACAAAACTTATTTCCACAGAAGAGAGATACTGTATCCTCGCAGATGAATCATCATGGCCCTTAGCTGCTGAAATTGAAAAGCCTTTCTTGTTAAATTCTTGTTCTTAATGAGCACAGCAATAGGGAAGTACATGCAGCATCTGGGTAGTTATCAATAAGACAATAGATTTATGTGTCCATAAAAAAATTACCTCAGTGTAGAGCAGGGATCATTAAAGAGTGGTATTGCAGGATCTAGATTTCCACATATCTTGAGATTCATCAGGTTGTGGACAGAGGTAGGCATGCTCCTTAGAGGAAGAGGAAGCAAGAGTAGCAGACATAAGAATGGAAAGAATTGACAAGGAAACCAACCCATAGAAAGCTTTGAAATCTAAGTTTAATTCTCTAAGTATAAACTAACATTTAAAATTTTTTTTTTTACTTCTATGCTGTCATCTTAGGTGGTCTACGAATGTGTGAATGTGTTTATGACCCTTTTAAAAGAGTACGTCTAAGTTTGTAGAACTGTTACTAGGACAGTGTGCGGAGTTCGTGCCTTTCACAGTCTCTCTCTTTTCTGTGCCACTCTGACACCTGCACCACAGCTAGTGAGTGCGGGTGTGTTTATGTTTTCCGTCAGTGTTTTGTTGGAATCACTGTTGGCTGTATTTAAAATGGCTTCCTTCTGTTCCAGGGTATCATGCTTAAACCCGTAGTCAAAAGTGCAAAGGTGAACGTGGCTGTATGTAGCATAGATGAGAAGATGGTAAATCTGAACCCCGGAAACCATAGCAGCTGGAAAACAGCGAACCGGCTCACTTTCTGAAGGCTGGGAAGTACTTGCTCTCTGGGGTCAAAGTTGACTTGTACTTTGTAAGCTTATTCACTGGCCTAATTGAGAGACGGCCGGTCTGATTCTGGAGTGCTGCACTAGACTTCTGTGAATGTGAGGGGTTCTGAAGTGTAACTGTATTTATCTTGGGGGTTTCAGAAAAGGAATTGTGCCTGGGGTGTGTTTAAGGGCTTTGGGTTGTAAGGAAAACGAGAAGCAGTAATAGTGTGGATAGCTACTACAAAGCAAGATGGTCAACCTTCCGAGGTGTTTTTCATTTTCATGTAAGGCCTCTGTGCTTTAGATAGGATGGTGTGGATTCGGGGTCTTAGAAATACTCCTGCTTTTGGATTGAGAAGGAAACTTCATGTAGTCAGTGTGAAGGAATTGGGGGGAAATGTCCTAACTGAAGCTCTGAGAAAAGAAATTCTTATGCCTTTCATGAATTTGTCTTTGAAGAGCAAATAAAAACCGATGTTTTGTATGTAAAAAATATGTGGATTTAGGTGTTAACAATGAGTTTGTCATATATTTTATAATTTTTTTAAAAACAGGCTAATGTGCCTGATTTCTAATAAGCTAGGCTACGTTGTTTCATATATTAATAGATAGAATATTTTTTATTTAGGGCTTGAGGTAAAGGCATTTTTACCAAGCCTATGGCAATTTTGTTTGATTTTCAGAACTTACATGGCAGAAGGAGAGACCTGACTCCCATAAGTTGTCCTCTGACCTTGTACATATCTCAGCACATACGCACATATGTACACACACACACACACACACACACACACACACACACACACACACATACGTGCAGCCACATACAAATACTTTTTAAAAAGACTTTTAATTTAAAAAAATCATTAGTGACAATTTCCTAATTGATTAAAATCAAAAATTAAATGTAAGAAAGTACATAAGTGCTTTTAAAAATAACTCTCAATTTTCTTAGGGACCAAGGCTTTTATGACTTGTTCTTATTTTCTTCTGTTTTCAATTAATTGGACTGTCGTATAAATATTGCTTTTATATGACTAGTGGCAGTTGTTTCTTTTTCTTTTTTGCTGAGTATCTGTTATTTACTGAATTTCCATATTAAATTTGAACCCGTGTCTCATTCTCCAGTGTATGTAGGACGGGAAACCGTCTCAGTAATGGCCCAAAACTTCCTCTGTTGTTTCCCTTTGAGCTAATGGGCAGCCCCACCAACACTCCCTTCTTGTGAGGCATGGAGTTGCCTTGACTCGTTGGGAGTGACTTTTCTAGATTATTTGCTAATGTGGTTATGGAAATTATTTCATCCCAGGCCCTGGTGTTTCTGTGCCGAAGCCTGTCTCAGCCTGCTTCTGATGGAGACTCCCTGGTCTTAATGAGCACTGGTGTTTCAGGCTCAGGCTGATCACATAGCACAGCATAGGAAAGAAACAGTGAGCAGCTGATGAAAGCAGATAAAAATGTGTCCCTTGTGTCAGTGCCTTCTTGCCATCACATCTGGCTTACTGTCCAGGTCCCAATAGATTCCTTGGGTTTTATGTGCCAAAAATAATATGTACTGTAATTAATGGAAATGGAATATTTGCAGTTTGAGTAAAAAAAATAAATCTTATTTTCTTTCAGATCTTTGTCAGGCTCAAGTTCCAACTCTGAGCTGCCATGTCTCTAAAATTTTACGACTGATAGATCAATCATTCTTTTGATCTGTTTCCTTTTTCATCTTTTCCTGGTTACAGTGACTCCAGCAGTCTCAGCAGCACGGACGCAGGCTTGTTCACCAATGACGAGGGAAGACAAGGTAATGAGATACTGTTTTCCCCTAAAAACAAACATTTTAAAGTTGTGCACATGTGAGCCGCCCACAGTAACCCCTTGCTATTACAAGTACTGTGTAGTGCCTTAGCTGGCGTCTCCACCCCGTGGAAGGCGTCTTGGTTTCCTATAATAGATGTCTGAAACGTAGCATGTCTTACTCAGCTTTGCATATCAGTGTTTGCAGTTTGGTCCCTTTGAGCAAGATTGCCAGACATTGATGCTTATTCTCCACCTTATTCCAGATGTCTGTAAGACTGCGTAAGCTTTCCTAAGAGTGGATTTACAATTCAGCTGTCATATTTATATTAGATGACTTTTATTAATTCAGTATTATAAACTTAAACAGAACTGTCTTACGGTCTTTTCTATCCTCCAACTTTCCAGAATCTTCTCACACTTCACCATGGCAGTGTTTTGGAGCTGCAAACAGTTTGAGAACCTTGCGAAGGATTGAGGAGTCGCCCTTGCGTGGACTGATCTCATTTAGTTACTTCAGCCCACAACCTGTTCTCGCTTATGCTTTGTACAAATCATAACAGTGAACTAGCCTTCTGTGTACTTAGCACAGAGGTGTCATGTTTACTGGGGACAGGAGTGGTAGCTTATCCTCTTAATCTTTGCATGTAGAACGCGCAGAGGCAGGCAGATGTCTGTGAGATCTAGACCAGCCAGGGCTACTTAGTGAGACCCTGTCTCTAAAATCAATTTAAACTAAACACACAACAACAACAAAAAGAATGCATTAGCAGAAAGTAGGTTCTACAGAAAGAAACAATATATTTATTGTCTTAAATTATGAATTATTTACTGGTTTTTATGGGGAAGTCACAGTGATGTTGCCCGTACTGTCTCTCGCACCTTGTTGGTAGGGAAAGCAGAGTGGCCCTTCTTGCCATTTGCTAGGAAGTGCATGTTGAGAATATCTGGACTATGTCAGTACTATGCCGGTGGTAGACTTAAGTTTTGTTGAATACAGAGCTTACCCAGGTCATAGAGGTGGATGATATCATATAAGCTTTTATTGAAAGTGACTTCTTGGCAAGCCTGACATCTTTAGAAGGCACTGACTTAAGAAAATATAACAGTTATTGCGACTTTAGTGTATCTCACATTGCTGATATATTTTCTAGCATTTAATTTACTTTGTTCACTTGATTTCATTCTTTAAGAACTATATGTGTTCCCAATCTTTATTTTTTAAGTGGGGAATTAATTTGGTTGAAATGACTCCCCCAATGCTACATGACAATGTGTTTTTCATTCCCCTATCTTGTATGCCGAAGATTTTGATGACTATTTAATTTTCTAAGAATAATGTTGCATATCACATAAAAGGAAAGTCAAATGTCTTCATTTTTCTAGAGTTTTTTTTTTATTTGTTTGTTTTGTTTTTCTTTCTGAGACAGGTTCTGTATTTATATAGCACAAGCTGGTCTTGCATTCCTGAACTGTGCCTCAGCCCCCTAAGTAAAGCAGTGGTCGTAGTGTTAATGGTAATTCAGATGTAAGGTGGTCAGTCTCAAGTGAGTCCCCGCTTAACTTTCATAGACCTGCTCTGCACCATTTAAATCAATCTGTCCTACGAAATGTCAATGTTTAAGTTCTGTAAATTTTAACAAAATACTTTTTATTCCCTAATTCAAACAGTCCTGTGGTTCTCACTTTACAATTGACTTTAATTTTCACTGTTTGTGTGAACTAAGTCTGTTTGTCATACACTGTTCTCTGCTTGTGTTTTGCTGCTTTTTTTGGCATTGTTTTTGCTTCATGATTGCAGTTTCCATTTTATATTTTGGTTGTGAGCTTAGCCTTTAACGGCTGAGCCATCTCTCCAGCCCAGTTTCCATTTTAAAATTTATAGTAAGAGGCCTCAAATCAGAAGTTTTATAAAAAGGAAACAATGGTCACTTATGGAAACTTTTATGGAATCCCACCAGTACTGGTGGCTTCTTGTGATCTTGTGACGATTTAGTGACTCATTTTAAAATTTACCTTTCCCTTATATTTATAAGCTGACTAAATTTTGTACTTTCAATCTCTTTATCTGTTTAAATCTCAAGACAGAACATCGATACTCACTGAGATTAGGTGCATTTTAGATGGTTAGTTATCACACCCTGGTACTCCATTGTCAATATTAGTCAGTAAATGTTGTTCTTTATCTGTTTCCATGGTAAGTCTGAGTCTTTTGGGGACGTTGTCTTTGCACAGGTGATGATGAGCAGAGTGACTGGTTCTATGAAAAGGAGTCAGGTGGAGCCTGCGGCATTGCTGGAGTTGTGCCCTGGTGGGAAGAGGAGGATCCTGCAGAGCTGGACAGAAACTTACCTGACCCCGTGTTTGAAAGGATCCTAAGTGGGTCTTTCCCCCTCATGTCACATCATGGCAGAAGAGGTCAGTAGTACTTCCTAAGTGCTGGCTCATGTATGCTTACAGTTCTTACTGGGGTCTTCACTGAAAGGGTAGATTAAAGCGGAAACAGAATATAAACACAGAATGCTGTGGAGAAATGTGCTGGACCCTAATCCGAGTACTGTACTCATCCACTTTGACTCATCAGGAAGGTGTTAATAGGAGTGTGAACTGGGGGAAAGAGAGTACTGGCTAGTTAAGTACTGACTGCATTAGAGCCCTGCTGGGAATCACCTTAGTTCTTTTAAGTGGGTTTCACATTTTCCCCAGTAGTATTCTTGGTGCTACCACTATAAGCAACTTAGTTTGAATTCTCTGTGGATAGGAGCTCTTATGCTTCAGTGATCACAGGGTCTTCTAAATTGCCTGTTTCATTTCCCAGGTTTCCAAGCTAGACTCAGTTGCCTTCATGGAATGCCTCCCAAGAATATGAAAAAATCTGGAGGGGCTCCACCTTCAATGGTAGGCATGCTTTCTTCCTGAATTGTCATGTTTGGAAATGTTTCCATTTCTGTGGAATAAAAAGTCACATCCTCACCCTTTCTTTATATTCTAATGTTATACTTAAAAAGAATCCATTTTTTTGTAGGGTACAAACTGGACCAGTGAGATTCCCCTATAAATCAAATCTTCTATTGCTAATAAATTAGTTACGTTTTGAACACCTGGGGAATGGCATTCGAGGGAACCTGGCTCCTGTCCTCTTCCCTGGAGGAATACACTGAAGGGCGAGCCTTTGATGCAGACCTGGGCTGTTTTGCTGCAGGACTGGTGTTCTTTCCTTTAGCCAGAAATGAATCTGATTGGGGAGGCTTCCCTGAGATGTAGGCTGGCCCAGGGTGGATACAAACTACTGTATATTTTATATATCTTTCTCTCTTATGGTTTTTAACATTGGATTTATTTATGTATTGCTTGCTTTGCTAAATGCTAACAAGAAAATTGGAAACTATATTTAACTCAAGTATTCCTTAATATTTCTATGACTGGTTAAAGTTCAGTTTTTATATCTGACATGTAAATAAAAATGATGTATTGCCATTTATGATTCATTTTATAAGAAGGCTTCTATACCAGCATTATCTAAAATACTCATGTTTTACTCAGGGTACTTTCTTTAATAAGGTCTGGTATGAGAAGGTGAGGTTGATAGTCTTTCCTCAAGCTTACCTTTGATCAGTTAGTTGTTCTGTAGTACAAGTCTGTTGTATTCTATGCTGTAATTTTCATCCTACCTCTAAAACAGCACAGTGATGACAAACCAGTCCCCATCAGGGTCACCTGCTGTCACTTTTTCAGTGGCGTGTGTCTGAGCCCTGAACTAGTCACAGCTGCCTCACTGGCTCGGAGCTTGATGAGATCACACGAACCCTGTGTTTTAACAATACTGCATGGCTGAATCTCACTGTCACGTCTAAAGCGAGATGCTGGTTCATCCTTGGATGGCAGCCCATGTGTGCCCCTGAGTTTTAGAAATATGTGCGTAAGCTCATTTTCATCAAGCAGGAAGGAAGTGTAACATTTCCATTGACAGCATAATTCTTATACTATGCTAATTCAAGTCACTTGAGTTCTTTAAATTAGTTATTTTAATTTGATTAATATTTTTCTCAAATTCCTATAATTGATAAAGTCTTGGTGATTCAATGTTTCCGTATTGTATGGTTTAATTGTCAGCTCAGCATTTAATGGCTAAATTTAATGTAATGGAAAGGAAACTTAAAGTTGACATTACCTTTACCTAAAATTATTGTGATCTGAAAGATTTAAAAATAAATAAAGTAGGAATGTATGACAATCTCTGTGGAGATGTTAAAGATGACACGGTGCAAGTTGACCCTCCTGACTGTCCTATATTTAAAGGTGCAATGATGTGCTTCATAATTGTATTCGGGATTTTTATACTGTCTAAGAGCAAAAATTCATGTTTTTTTCTGAATTCCAAAATGCTTTTGTTTTGTATGATGACTGTCCTTTAGATCTGAATAAGTCACTTTAATGCCTCAGCCTGTGAACTTTGCCTCACCAATCATGAATCTAGATGAATGCTATCTAATTCTTGGCTCAGTTTTACCTATTTTTATTTTTGGTCCACTGCTTGCTTGAGCATAGCTGGGATTTGTAGCCCATTTTCTAGGCTTATTGAAGTCTCACTGTGGTATTTTATAGGAGCTATTACAACTGATAGACTGGCTTCATGGTGTTGATGATACATGGCTGTGCCATCCTCAAAGCTGCTTTTCCATCTAAATTGTAGAGGTGATTAGACTTCACTTCATGGAGATTTCTATATATGTGTGTTTAACATGGAGCGAGTGCATTAGGCCATGGACTGTTTTCCAGGTCTACAATGTGTATACAGAATTTTACTGAAAACAGAGGACTCCTGAAGGTTTTTTCTCTCAACCCTGAATTGTCCTTGTTTAGATCTTATGTACTGTACTTTTTTACTTTTTTTCTTACCAATAAAAATCTCTGACTTGAGCAAGAAAGGTAAGATTCTCAGTTTGTGCTGATAGTTTTCAACTTCTCTATATGTTTTTGGTAATAATATATGTAGCTTGCTACCTTAAAAAAACCTAACCTGCTAAGACAGTCACTAAGGGGTGTTCATTAAATCTTGTGGTAAGAAGTTAATTTCATTTAGCATAGATTCACACTGGAAAGCCAAAGTGTATATAAGAAAGATTAATGTTAGGAGCAAATTGCAACATGTGTGGCTGTAGCCTATTAAGCAGCAGAGGATTTTCAGTGGGTGAGTGGCACCTATGCCTACAATGATAGAACACCTACATGCATACAGTGATAGAACACCGACATGCATACAATAGTACCTACATGCATACAGTAGTACCGACATGCATACAGTGATAGAACACCAACCTGCATACAGTAGTACCTACATGCATACAATAGTACCTACATGCATACAGTAGTACCTACATGCATACAGTAGTACCTACATGCATGCAATAGTACCTACATGCATGCAATGATAGAAGACTTACATGCATACAGTAGTACCTACATGCATACAGTAGTACCTACATGCATACAGTGCTAGAATACCTACATGCATACAGTAGTACCTACATGCATGCAATGATAGAACACCTACATGCATACAATAGTACCTACATGCATGCAATGATAGAACACCTACTTGCATGCAATGATAGAATATCTCCGTGCATACAATGATAGAACGCATGTGGAGTAAATGGCAGTGGGAAATAACTGAAGTATGGGGCAATCTCAGTTCTTGTCCTTATTCCTCACAGACATGGTCAGTGAAGTCACTGTACTTATTTAAGGAATCGGAAGCCATTGCTCCTACAGCAAAGCCAGGTTTGGGTTCTGTGTGGCTCTTAGGTCCTCGTGTCCATCCGCTGACTGAACAGTGTTGTGTGTGTTTGTGTTTAAAGCTGTTCACTGTGTGTAGTGGAGTGGCTTATGGGTAATGGCGCCATCACAAGAGCCTGAACAAAGCTGCTCTCACGTGCATTTTCTCCTTAATGCTTCCTGTGGCCTTCTCATGCTTAGTACCAATGACAGACTCCACATTCAGCCTGAATTTGGGGCCACTGAAAGCAGTAAAATCATCAGAAAAAGCATAAGAATTCAATAAGCCAGTCCTCAGTGGATGACACTAAAGGCCTTGTTTCCGGTGTCAGCTGCAGGAAGGAAGCCGACCGTGTTCTTCTCTCCTGCGAGTGCTTGTTGGGAGGCAGCTCAGATTTTCACTGCTGTGCACACACCCACGAATATCTGCTGAGTGTTGGCTTTCAGGTTGCAAATAAATTTTAGCTGGTAGATAATTTTTCATATTTGGAATCTGCAAGGAGGATTCTGTGGAAAGCAATGGTAGTGTAGAGCAGTGGTTCTTGACCTGTGGGTTGTGACCTCCACAGGGTCACACACCAGATATCCTGCATATCAGATATTTACATTATGATGCATGACAGTAGCAAACGTACAGTGTTATGAAGTAGCAATGAAAGAATTTTATGGCTGGGGTCACCACAACATGAGGAACTGTATTAAAGGGCTGCAGCATTAGAAAGGTTGAGAACCCTCCTGTACAGTATTAGAGACCTTGAAGTCATGTATTTGTGAGTTCACTGTGCTTGGTTCTTAGTATTACTTAGACAGACATTGTGAACCTCAGTTTCTTCTTTTGTGAAATACAGACACTATTTTCTTTATAGAAGTACTGTTGAGCTTAAATGAGGTTAGAGTACACGTATAGGCTTAGGTCTGTCTTTGCCACATGATCTATTATAAGTCATAGTTGTTGAAGATAGTTGGTAGCAGAACTTAAAATTTTTATCATGAACCCAAGTGTAGAATGTAACCTTAAACTTTTTGATATATGTTTCAGATATGATTGGACATTACCTTAGTAGAGTAGTTTATTTTATATGCCTTTAGGCTTCTTTTGTATCTTGTTTATCTTTGATCTGACTTTTGTCTTTAATATAGTCTGAAGAATTGTTCTGGATGAATTTTGGTTAACAAGTTCTTGAATCTCAAAATTGAAGAAAGTGATTTTTTTAAAAAGTAGTTGTGTCCATGTAAATGTGCGATCACAAGCCTGAGCTTCCACTGTTGATAAGAATTCCTCGCGGGCATGGAGGTAAATACTAGTAACACCAGCACTTGAGAGGTGGAGGCCAGAGAACCAGGACTTACAGATCATCTTTGGTTTAAAACAAAATTTAAGTTAGCCTGTACTATATGAGACCCTGTTTCAAAAAGCAAAAGAGAGAATTACTACTGTTGTATGGTTTAAAACTCCAATTTATTGGTACTCTGCTAGCCAGCCTTTTCTTGCCTAATTTTAGGAGCATTGTTACTTCCATGAAATGTCCTAGGGTCATCACCCAGGAGATAAAGCCTGAGTCCCTGACATTTCTAGACTGCATTCATTAAATACATTTCAGAATGGTAACACAATAACGATACTGGAATCAAGATTGAAGAGATGATTCTTACAGCAAGAATTCGGGGAACCTTAATACAAGGAGGCTTTCTGCTTAACCTGGTTGTCATATGCAGGCCAGACTGGCTTTGAACTCACAGAGATCACTTGCCTCTTCCAAGTGCTGGGATTAAAGGTGTACACCACTACACCTGGCTCAGAATATCCTACCATGAGTATTCCAATTAACCTATGTTTTCTGGGGCTGAGTGATTTTTAAATTCTGTTCTTATTTTGTTTTGAACTAGTGATTCAGCAACAGGTATAATATCCACTAAAGTTATTCAGATTATTCTGACTGCTGAAAGATTGTGGGACAAAGCTCATCTTACACACAGTGTTTGAAAACTGTTAATTATGTAAGACTGCTTAACATGTTGACAGTTGCTTGAAGACCAGTTCTCATGTGATTACAAGATGTGTAAAGTACTGGTGGTATTTTTTTTTAATCTTGCCAAAAGAAAAGAATCTAAAAGTATCTGATTTAGTTGATTTCCTTATGTCTACATTTTCAAGTTTACGTGTATGAACTAAAGACTGGGGTTGTCATGCCACACTGCTCATACTGACAATACTTTGTGTCACCCAGGCTTTGAGGCAGTTCCCTCAGGGGCTGACCATGAGAAACTGTTATAGGTGCCTCAGATGATGCTGACAGTGACCATCTTACTGCAGTGAACTCTTGGGTGTCCTGCGCATGTTTGCGGTGCCCTAAGAGAAGGGGTATTTAAGCTCTCTATAACCTTTCACTGAGAAGGCTCATTTAAAATGGATTGGTTTGAATAAGGGATTTAAATAACCTATTTTCTCAGACTAGTCAAAGCGAAAAGAGTTTATGACAGAAAATAAATCTAAAATGACGTAAAATTACACACAGCCTGTGTCTGCAACTGTATTTTGATTTTATGGTGACTATTATCCAAGCTTTTGTTAGTGGAATTCAGCAGCTGATCCTTTATTATCAGCTTTCTGCCTGGAAATTTGTATTCCTAGAGCATTTTTGTAGACTTTGGAGAAAGTATGTTTTAGAAAATTTTATTTTAGTATGTTGATTATGTGTTAATTTCATTTTCTTCTCAGTATCAGTTTGAGATCTAGATTTTAAGATATTTTTATCTTAGAAAATTGAAATAAAATTGGCTCTGTATTATAGAAAAGTACAAGTTAATAAAATGGTAATATTTCTTAGAAGAAATCTAATAGTGTCTGTGTGCTTTAAATTTTTTATTTTGATGTTACTCTGTGTTTTGTATTGTAAAAATTTAATAACAGTTGATTATTGAAATATAAATTCCTTAACACTCCATATCATCGGATAGGATCAATATTAATACTGATGTTCTTGGATTATATTTTATTAAATGTGAAGCTTACATATGTTTAATACTATATAGTACTATATTCACTTATTCACATATTTAATACTATATAGTACTATATTCACTTATTCACATATTTAATACTATATAGTACTATATTCACTTATTCACATATTTNTTCACTTATTCACATATTTAATACTATATAGTACTATATTCACTTATTCACATATTTAATACTATATAGTACTATATTCACTTATTCACATATTTGCTTTTGAATGTTTGTGTTCTCCATATTCTTAAAAGTTCCTTAAAAGACATATGTACAGATAATAATCGATCATGATATTTTAATGATACAAGATGTGATATATTTTCCATAGATTAAAATACTTGTGCTTGCTGCTCTGATGACCTAGTACAGGTTCAGACTCGTTTGTTGGAGTTTAGGAACTTCCAAATGGTGTAAATGTACACTGTGAAACACATATTACAACCCTTACTGTGTGCTAGATACTTTCTGTGTACTGTTTATATATTTAAATTAATATGATTAATATTCCTATGATATAGGTTTGTGTTTACATCTTAAACTGTTTTCCTTTTGGTAAACCAAAATTAATATGATTTGGAAGTTTTTTCATATTGCTGTCATGTTGCTAATAAATATAAATAAATTCTCTTCCTAACGTAGTTTTCATTTCTGTTTAACATATTTAAATGTGAGTTGTGTTGATATCCTCATCAGTCATCACTATCTAGGTTGGCAGCCACAGTCATGGTGTGCTGTAGTAGTCATAGAGTATTGATGACTCCCATGGATCTATAATGGGCCCCCTGTGCTTTCCTACCCGTCTGTAATGGTGTCCAGATCTAGAACCTCTGGTCTATTTTCCTGCTCTCCATGTTAGTTTACTCTTCTCTTTCCCTTCAAGGAAACTCATTCTTTCTCCTATCACATTACTATATTCATTCAACTTTGATGAAATCTCTATTTCTTATGTTTCCTCTCTTCTTTTGACACTACTTTGTAAAATTCTGGGGCAATCTCTTATAGAAAACAAGATGCTTTAGCTGAAACCTGACGGATGGGTTATGGTTCCCCAAGTCATTCATGGTAGGAAATGGCAGGCATGAAGGCATAATAAGGGTTTGGGTTTAACACATCATGGAATAGCTAGACTGATTAGGCAGATATGGAGGAGTTTATTGCAAAACAGTTTCGTTGAAAATATGGGCAGGAATGATATCATACTCTATAGCAGCCTTAGGAAGCCATGTCATTCCTGGCCATACTGATAGTCGTATAGAAAATGCATTATGTAATTACGAGCTGAGATTACACGTATAAATTCCATCCTGTTCCTCCATTAGGTATGAACGAGAGGATGGACTGAACCTTGACTTAGCATTTGAATCTGTGTCTTATTGTGTGAGTAACAAGTATGTGTTCCACAAAAAGTGGTCAGTGCTTCCTCCAGCTAGATTTACTACTATGTGTCCTTCTAGGCCTTGCCTCCTACAGCTGTGTGTGAGACTGACATGGCCGCAGCTTATGTTTTAATGAATAAAAGTAATCTTGGTGGGGACGAGTAAGCAGATGAAAATAGCCATGGGGGAACAATATGAAAGACAGCAGGATAATTGCAGGAAATGAAGGCTATTGAGTAAAATCTTTCAGCCTTAATCCATCCCGTAGCCTTCACTAGGTCACTGTTATACTAACCACTGCTCCGGGGGAGCTAAGTGTGTACATTCCTCACACCAGTTCATTTGGCCAGTTGGGTTATGATCAAGAAGCTTTTTAAGTGGTTACTTTATATGAACTTATGCTGTCCTGTTTATGTATAATCATAATTGATTACACCAAAGTTACTGTATAAGCTCTTGTGTTTGCTTCTCCTATGAAGACTTGGATACCACACCTTCTACATGTAAAAAAACAAAGCGTATTACAGTACAAATTTCTAGGTCACTGTTCTCAAAATGGCTTCAGGTTAATACTTCTTATATATCTATGGACTTTTGTTTGTTTTTGAAACAGACTCACGTAGGCCAAGCTAGTTTTGAACTTGCTATGTAGCCAAGATGGACATCCACCTTTCAAGGACTATGTCACCAGCACACATCTCCAGACCCTGTGCTCTTGGACTGACTCCTGATGAATCCTTAAGAGATTGATTTTGAAAATGTAGGTGATAACTATGTTTCTGTGGATACAGATCCTTTGTGTGTCTCAGGCTGGTGTGAGAGCCCTGTAGTGCTGGACTGACCTCCAGTTGATCTTCCTTCCTCAGAATTCAGAGTATTATGATTACAGACCTCACTTACCATGACTGGCTGATGTTTGAGCCTTGAAATACATTTTAGAGTCTAGTTAGCTAAACACTATTTCTACTTTGTATCCTAAGAAACCTTTGAAATATGTTCTAAATACTCCTGTGTGCTTTTAAGAAATTAAGCTTCGGTATGGGAACACACATCTGTAATCCTGGAGTTTTAGAAGCAGAAGTAGGTGCGTCATTGAAGGTGTAAGGCCAGGTTTGTCCAGACCAACTGGGGTTACCCGCTTTCTTAATGTAAAAGGACTCATTGCTGCTGATTAGTGACCACGTGACTCCGTAGCTGGACATTCCTTTTCATACCTTTTGCTGGTTGCCTTTTACAGTAGTAGTGACATTGCCAGAGTTCCTGTTATTTTCTTTCTTTTTAAAACCAACATCAGGAAGATAGAAATGCATACATTTTACTTTTTCCAAGTAAACTCTGCTTCAGCTCTGGTTTTCTGCCTTTTATGTTGCTGATGGTCTATAAAACTCAGTTTTCTAATTTGCCTTTAGATATGTCAGACACATACTGTCAGGAAAGTTCGAAAATCAGTGATGGGTAGAACACTTCCAAATAATGTTTAATAAGCTTTTTTTTTTTTTGGGTACTGAAATCACCTGTACATCCTCCAACTGAAGGTCAATTTGCAAAACTGAGGATTCATGAAGACATTATTTAGATGGAAAGGTTTCTTTGTACTGTTGAGTTAATGTGTGCCAAGCAGGTATTTGCTGGCCTGCCATCTAAGACATGGGATTCTGATGACACAGCGGTAGAGTCCAACTGTATACCTCAGTGTCAAGCCAACAAAACTTGTATTGTTTCTGTTGTTCAATAAGTTGTTGGATAATTGTCCCAATACTTATGAAATAAACTTGAAGGTGAATAATTTTTTTTTCCTGTTAAAAAGTGTAGCGCCTTCCTTCTAGAGTTTCATGTGTGGATCAGGAAATTGCTTGGGGTTATGAAAGTACATCAGATCAGTGGAATACTGTACTTGTAGGGCTGTGTTTATCTGTTAGTTTCAATATATTATAATTGTATTTAAAATATGCATTGGATTGTTAAGGATTTCATATTAGCTTGAATTTGTAATATTTAAGCCAAATACTAGTACTTAAACTCAAAGATTAATATATTATATAATTTCATTTTCATTTATTTTTCATAGGCTCTTTTTTACTTTAGTACTGGGGATTGAAACTGACCTCCTTCATGTCAAACAAACATTCTGCCAATGAGCTACATTCCTAGATTTCCTCAATTTTTTTCCCCCTAATTTTGAGACAGGTTCTCATTAAGCTACCTAAGCTAGCCTCAGGATCATCCTGCCTCAGTCTCTTAGCAGGTGTTAGTCCAGCCCTAAAGCTCTTCTTACTTTCTGATTCACAAAAATACTACTTTTTGGGGGGGGTGTGTTTCAAGACAGAGTTCCTTTGTGTATAGTCTTGCTGTCCTAGAACTAGCTCTGTAGACCAAGCTGGTCTCAAACTCACAGAGATCATCCGTCTTCCTCTGCTTCCTGAGTTCTGATTTAAGGTGTGCCTACACAGCCACAAAAAGTATTTTAATGCTTCTTATCAATTGTCATATTAGTAAATATATTATATCTGATTTGGAAACAAGTTGTATCTGGCTTGTGACTTTAGTCACACATTCTTTGATTCAATTGTAGACATAATGAAAGCTTTTGGTATTTTTACTTTGCAATAGTTTAGGTTAGGTATAATCAATTAGGCATATAATTTCTGTCCTCATGTACCTATGTTTTATTGGCATAAAGTAATCTGAGAAGGAAGAAGGTAGGAAAAAATTTCTTTTGCGCTTCATCTTCCTTCACCTAATGGGCTGTGCACAGCTGCCTATGTCCAGTCTTCTTCCGTCCCGCAATCTCCCCTCTTAACACTCATGGTATTTTCTCGTTCTCTTACATTAGTTTCCCCGGTCTTGTGGTTTTTCTGGCTTCTAATCCTTACCACCTATAACTCCAAGTAACCATTTATAAAACATCCTAGGCTCTCTTCCCAGTCTAAAAAGACAAAACAGCTTTCATTGCTTTTATAATATTTTTTTTCTTTCTCTTTCACTGCTTGCCTGTGATCTTTGGCAGTTCTGCCCTTTCCTAATAATCATGGACTTTTGAGACCCCGCCCCGCTCAGCCTTTCCCATATTCAAGCGTATCAGTTGTTCACACTCTTCCTGTTGGGTTCGTACACTGGGAGGGATAGCTCAAGCCCTGTACCCTTTCTTCAGAATCTTCAAAACTTTCCATTGAAATGGCGCTCACAGCTCTTCATCTCTCCCTGTTTTTCTACCCATCCATCCATGGATAACCTATGGTTTTATACTATTTACCATCTGCCTGCTTTGGTATTACATCCCTCATTGTCTGGTACACCCAATGACAGTCCACTTCTCAGCACAGCTTGTGCTTAACATTCTTTCAGTATTGATAGTGATTGACTGTGTCTGTCTTGAGTTTTGAGGGTGTTTTCTGTCGTTAGCTAGTTAGGATGCCAGTGTGGTTGTAACATCATTTCTGACAAATACTTCTTTGTCTCTAAAGTTCTTCAGTGTTTATAGTCCAGATGATAATGCATGCATTCCATAACAAATGACATAGAAGATTCTATTTGAGCCTATGCTAACAGGTTAATTGAGTGCCTTGTGACGGATGACGTGCTTGTTGGCTGTGTGACTGGGAGATCTTGTAGGGTTTCCCCTTACGTCAGGAGGGGAAAGAATGGCCTCAAGTCCACTCGCTGTAGGGAGCAGTCTGTGTAGACTAATACTGACTCCACAACTGTAATAATATCCTGTTGTAATTAGAGGGGGAGAGGTGCGTGTTGTGTTCCCCAGCCGCCTGGCTCCCAAGCCCCCAGCCGCTGGCCCGCTCAGCTACTGGTTGCTTGCTCCCGAAATAACCACGTGAGGACCGTATTCATTTAAACTCTGCCTGGCTTATTATCACTAGCCTTTTCCAGCCTAGCCCTCACCTCATAAACTAACCCATTATAAAAGTCTGTATGTCACCACGAGGTGGGTGACTTACCGGACGGAACTTCCTTCTGCTACGGGGGCCTCATGACGACTGGCTCACTTCCTTTCTTCTCCTCAGAACTTCCATTCTGTCTACTCCGCCCACCTAAGGGCTGACCTATCTTATAAGCCAGGCAGCTCTTTATTCAACCAATCAGAGTAATACAAAATACAGGAGAACACTCCCACATCAATATCCTACTGGGAGGTCTGCAGGAATAGCTCCTTCCTAATTTGAGTTTTCATGTGATGAACTTTGAACTTGTGTTGAGATATAGGGTAGCATTGCTGATGTGTGGGCTAAGGAGTAGGATCCAGAATCAGCTTTTTAAAATCAGATGTTACAGGCCTGGAGAGATGGCTTCGTGGTTAAGACCACTTATGTCTCTTCTGGAGAGCTCAGATTTGGTCCCCCAGCACCCACATAGTGTGGCTTATAACCTGTAACTACTATCTGAGGGGATCTGATGTCCTCTGTGGGCAGCAGGCACTGATGTACCACACAGACATACATAAAGGCAAACCACGCATACATGGGGAAAATCGGCCATCACGCTGGTACCTGTTTAGGTCCTGCTGCACCTCCAGCTCCCAGGCCTGCTGTGGGTCTGGCACTTCACTGACTTCCTTCTGACTGCCGCTCTCTTGCCATGCTTTTGCCGGCAAAGCTGAGCAGCAGCCTTACAGCTTTTGATTTTCCATCTTTGATGGTGTTTTCTTTTATGTTCTTTTTGACCTTGTGGAGTTAAACCTTTTTGGTCTTTTAGTCAGGCTTTGGGAGAAAACCTCAGTAATATTAATTGCATGATCACTGTGTTATATTTACTGGGAACACCACAAGAACGAAGATTAAATTTGTTGTCACCTTCATAAGTTATTTGATCAAACTCTGACTGGGTTTTCTTTTTTTTTTTTTGGTTTTTCGAGACAGGGTTTCTCTGCAGTTTTGGAGCCTGTCCTGGAACTAGCTCTTGTAGACCAGGCTGGCCTCGAACTCACAGAGATCCGCCTGTCTCTGCCTCCCGAGTGCTGGGATTAAAGGCGTGCGCCACCACCACCTGGCTCTGACTTGGTTTTCATTCTAAAGGTGGATATAGGAATTTTTATTTTTGAATGCTTAATTTATCTTTTGAAATTGTTGCATATTTAATAGAAATAAATAATTTGGCTTCACTCACAGAGATCCACCTGCCTCTGCTTCCCAAGTGCTGGGATTAAAAGGTGTGTGCCACCACAGCCCAGTGGTAAATACATCTTTATTTAGTTTGTTTTTCAAGACAGGCAGATCTCTCTGACTTCAAGGCCAGCCTGGTCTACAGTGCTAGTTCCAGGTCAGGCTCCAAGGCTACACAGAGAAACCATGTCTTTGCCTCCTGAATGCTTGGCATTATCTGACCTCTTCACCTTTGACTAATATTTTTTTATAACACTTCAAAATATTATTTCAGTGATTGCATGGGTGGACTCCTATAATCCCACCACTTACTTGTAAGGCTAAGTCAGCAGGAGGTTATGTCTAGCCCAGGCTAGGTGAGACCACCTCTCAAAACACATCCATCCAACCAGCCGACTAAAACACAAAAACACACAGCCAGAGCAGAAGCCTCTAGTGACTGCCTAGCTTCTAGCATCCCTTGTCTGCTCCAGTCACTCATCCTCATTCTTCCTTGGGGTACGATATTGTCATTGTCTCTCCACTAATTCTCAAGATGTGGGTCCCCTATTGAGATGCCTTTACTTTGCATTGGAATACCCTTAAAGATGCAAGCTACCTCACCAATGAGGATTTCTTTTTCTCCAGTTTCTCTTCTTATTTAACTCCTGTTTCCCAGTGTAGCACAGTGAAGGACAAGGGCACTGCAGAAATTATGTATGGAAAAAGTAGAGGTAGATTCTTTGTACATACACTTACACTCTTTAAATTATCTCTTTTCTGGTAGGTAATTGTTGATTTTATTTCATCACTATGAGGATATAAACTTGTTTTCACAATAATTTGTAATTAGGAATTTCATTAAAAGTGAATTAAGACATGAATATGTATGAAGAAATTAGATGTTCTAACCATGAATATATGGCATCCCAGTGTCTTGAGTGAATTACAGACTTTACTCATTTCTGGGCCATTTGCTTTATATATAGATTAAATGCAGATAATTACTCATTTGACAGGTTATTTTATTACTTTGATATATCTCAAAGTACCATGTGCAGTTCTGGGGTGATTATTGTAATAATTTGATTCATTAATAACCAAGATTATCATTTTATATGAATTCAGATTTGAAAGTTGAAATTTGGATTCGTTTAAAGTCAGTTGTACTTACCTTTTGGCTTAATGGTATACTTTTTAAATTGTGAGTTTTCATAATTTTTAAGCTTGCATATTAAGCATAAAATCTTGGCTGGAAATGCTAGTTTCTATAAGGAACCACGAATAATTTATCCTTATATTTCACTTAAACAATAAATTTACTACATTACATTGATATATTAAGTTTAAGATTTATTTGTACTGTTTATAGATCTGTTAGTCACATCTGGAGAGCATCTAAATGTTTGTTAATTATTCTCCTACTTAGTCTAACAGTTCTGCACTACTACATGGTGTATGGGTAATAAATGGTTTAAATTATTTAGAAAATATTTGCAAACTTATTAATATTCATTAAGCGAAGGAATAAAATTAAAAGGTCCTAGTCTAATGTCATGTTTGAATGTCCGCTTTTTAAGTTTTGTTTGGTTTTCCAGTAAAGCTTGCCTGTTTCTGACTCAGTCCCTTTTGCCTGCTCTCCTAGGTTGTCGCAGGAAAGCACATCTCTTCTGTGTAATGTATTTTATTTAATTTTATAGTTTTTATGATACCATATATTAAAGATTGCCAAAAATATAGAAAAATTTTAGAGAACATTTTTGGATTTGATGGATTACCACTCTTGAAAGGGAAACAAAACACTAAATATTTCTAATCCTGCATTATTTACCGCATGGGTGGCTAAATGCTACTTTCAGCCTCATAAAATTAAAAGGGAGAAATCTGCCAACTGTAGCAGGAATTGGATTTAAGAAGAGTGGTACAGAGCCAAAATATTGCTACAGAATTAAATGTCAAAAATCTTCTTTAATAGTAGATATATAGGTCACAGTGCCTGGTTATGATTAATACATTTAATCTAAATCACTGCAAGTTGCACTCTCCTTTTCCATAAAATACAATAGGACACAAATCAGTTTTACTGTAGATGGATAACAATTGGAAAATAATGCATCTTCCCGCCCAATAAATTGTCAGTTATACCTTTTAACTAAAATCAATTCATCATTGCAAAATTTATTACAATTTCTAATAATAAATCTCCTCAAATGTTTATTCATTTGGCTTTTGATACATTTGTGCCATTTTTGCTATGGTCTAATGTTTTCTCTTTTGATTCATTGTAAATTAGAAAATCTATTTTCAGTCAATTTTCTAGTGAGGAAGTTAAAATCTATAACCTCTCACCTTCGTCTCTCTCCTGTGTACATTTTAATACCCTTGAACTTGAACTTAAATGCAATCCAGTCAGTTCTTTTCAGTAGGAGATTAAAAGACTTTTCAGTGTAACTTCTCGAGTAAGACTGAGATTTCATAGAAACAATTACACGGAGGAAAGTTATAAGCTGATAGTTGCCATTAATTCATTTTTAATCAAGGGTAGAGGTAGGGCGGCCCATGGGCGTTATGCCGTCATTTCATGTAAGTGTTCATAAGGAGAAAATACTACTTGAATTAGGGTCAAATCCTGATCATAGGTGGAACCTACTTCTCAACAACATAAACTTGATGGTGGCATTCCAAGTGAGCACAGCTAGCTGCATGCAAACACAGATCCATATTGAGGTCATCTCATTAATTCTGACCTCCACTGTAGCTGTACATTATTATTTTGTAAATATGTGTTTCCATATTTCTCCTTCATAATCCTCCTTAAACCTGTGAAATCATCTGATTGTCCTTATGAAATACATACAATCCTAAACCTGTGAAATCATCTAATTATCCTTATGAAATACATAAATTCCCAAGTCTGTGAAATTATCTGGTTGTTTTATAAAATACATTCCTAGAATATAGTTTTTATCCTCAGAAATTTCAACATTGTATGACCACTTTCCATCTTTATTAAATTACACTTCAGTGCATTTTTTCCTGACAGTGTACAGTGAGCACTAACTGTAATGACTTGGTTCTAGACCGTCTTCATTTATTTCCCCCCAGAATCAGTTTGGTGTCCCTTTGTTCTCCTTGGCACTCCCACCCATTGTGCTTTCACAGAGAACTTAAGAATGAAAGCAGGGATTAGCTTTTTCTCTAACTTAATGAAAATGAATTTATAATGCATGTCCTGGGGTTGAGTGTCAGGTCTATACTTTACCCTCTTCTACAGAATCCTGCAGCACTGTTTCACAGTGGTTGCTGTCAGGAATGAAGATGACATTCATGAACTTGACTGAAATCCATACCTTCCCGGCAGTTGTGTGTGGGGCAGCCACAGGAGATGACACAAGACTAGCATCATGACTAAGGAACAGTTGTGTGGTCAGAGCAGCCTTTGGAGAGGCCAGCATTTTGACTAGCTTCATTTATATGAACATGGATTTCTGCTTAAAAAGGTTTTAAGGATTTCTGCTTGCAAGTCTTTACTTGCAAGTCTTTATTTTGGAGATCTTGTGGTATTGGAGATTGAACCTAGGGCTCACACATCAGGCTCCTTTTATTTATCTCAAAATAATACGTTTTAAAAAGCTGTGAACTTAATTAAATATTAAAAACTCAATTAAAATGTAATGTTTTTGATAGATTCTTTAAAATATAATATTCATTTGGGTTAGCCAAATTAATTTCTGTATTAAAAATTAGAAGTTTTGATAAATGAAGCTAGCTCTACGAGCTTTAATCTCTGACTTCTGTGTTCTTCTTAATTTGTTTTTCTTATCACATTAAACATGAAAGTATATCAAATCATGTTCTTTCATGTAAAAATCCATAAATATCCAAAACTCTTGCATTCTAAAAGACCAATAGTAGTTTTTTATTAGCATATATTAATTATGCCTAATATTTCATTATGACATTTTCACATATGTAGATAGTATACGTATGTTGCTCATGTTCACCTGTGACCCTCTGTTGTCCCTTCTCCCAGCTAGACCCCTCTCTCCTTTCATGACTTTTATTTTGGCAAACTAGTAAGTTTAGCTAGTATCATTTACAGGCGCATGGTTGATTTACCAGTGGCTACACCACAGAAGAAATCATTAACTGTCTATACATTCTCAGGGAGGGATAGGGTCTTGTGAGCTCCTCCTTAGCAACACCCCTCCCCCTCTATAATGGAATGTCAACCATGCCCAATTTTATGCAGGTCTGTGTATGTGATCACAATTCATAAGTGTCAAGGCTATTTTGGGCCTGGAATACGGTGCTTCCCAGCACTCCAGCCCATCTAAACAAAAGCTGCTGTGACCAGCATGGACAGCAGCTTTGATCTGTGGATGCAATCTTAGTCTGGCTGTCACTTTGTAGATGCCAGTACCCTTTACTTCTTATTCACTTTGTGAGTCTCAAAAAGAATTTCTTTCTGTCCTTCTCTGGATCTTTGGCACTAGGGCTCTAACTTTTCACCCACATTTGTATCCTATGTCTACCTAGTTGCTGCTCCCTGAATGTGCCTCTTCAGGCCTCTGCTGCTCTGCTGCTGTTATTATCATTTGAAACTGCATCCTTATTCAGCCTCAGAAAAACCAAAGACAGAAAAGAAGACCTCTTTGTGTTGTTCTTACATTTACCAGTGAAATGACTACCTCTTGGCAATCTCCCCTTGATAATGCATCTTAGTTACAACTTTCTCTGAAATCTGTGCCCATCTAGAGACATCACTCTTCTATAGCTTGACCTCCCACTTTTCTGGGAACTGGCAGAACTGGTGTGACCATTTCTAGAATAATGCAAATAGCATAGACCTAGAAAGACAGAATAATTCTTTCCATCCCATGTCTAACTGACTGTATGTCCATGGAGCTTCAATTTTGTCATCCTAGAGTAGATCAGATGACATGAGGTGCAATCTGATCACTAAAGGAACTTCTACTATTCATTTACATTGGGCACCCCAAGCTCAGATGTCTGAGAGTGCAGGGCCATAGATCTACTTGTAAGGAGTAGATTACGGAAGTCGGGACAATTCTGTCAATCATGTTTTAAATAAATGCTGATTGGCCAGGCAGGAAGTATAGGCGGGAAAACCAGACAGGAAGTAGAGGCAGGGCTAGGATAAAGTCTGGGAAGCAGGAAGCTTCCCGGGGATTCCTGCACAGATCTCCAACAAGGCAACATGTAGCAGCCCAGCTGAGAGAAGGTACTGGCTATGTGGCTGACAATGGGTTAATATAACTTATGGGAGCTAGTAAGAAGCCTGAGACAATGGGCCAGTCAGTTAATAACCTAATGTAGACTCTCTGTGTGATTTTCTTTGGGGCTTGCTGGCTGTGGGGTACTGGGTAGGACAGTAACCCCAACGAGCCAGCCCTCATGTTACACCAGCACAGTGGAGCATGTGTTACCTAGGACAGATACTGAGATGCAAACAATTTAAAGAAATGCTCTGGTCAGAGGAGGATAAAAGTATTTACTGACTGAAGTCTGCAGTGCATCTGTGCCTTCTTCATCAACTTCATATCAGGTCTGACTACCATACTTACTGTACGTGGGGGCCATGGGTAGGTGTTTGTAAAGTTTAAATGGGTAATGTGAGAATCGACAGACATTAAGTAGACCTGTAGAGCAGACCTCTTTTGATCCTTTAGTGAAAGCATTCTCTGCAGTTGAGAGTTCAGGCACTTTTCTGTTAAATTATGACCTCTGTTCCCTTTGTTCTAGTTTGAATCTAAGCATCCAAGGCACTTAATTGCTTCTCATCTAATCCTTGACAGCGAACTGAACTTTAATAATTCTTTTCTGTGGGATCAAGAAGATGCGTGCTGTTTTGTTTTCCACTTGTAAGAATGTAACTCTCTCTTGTCTTTGTTAGAAACTCCTTCAAGCAATTCTTAAGTCTTTAACAAGAAACAGTCTAGGCTTTAATTCAACCATATAAAATGCCCAAATTTATCAGTAATCTTTACAGGTATTGTATGAACAGTTTGTGTCATATGACCTTGATAAAAGAAAGAAATATACTCTCATCCCAAACTAGTGTGTGCATTCAGATATGGGCCTCACTACAGTACTACCTGTTACAAATGTGACTGTTTTCCATTTATTAGAAACTGATACATGAACATAATTTGACATATACTCATTGAGTAGTACATTGTTTTCTCATGAGTAGGATTTGCCTGACTTCATTTAACTTTTCTACAGTATCTGAAAAGGAAAACTGATTTAATCTGTAAATTTCCCAGTGCTTGAATTGCCCTTAAGAGTATTTGTTTGCTTATAAAGCAACTGGTTGCGCAAATAACATGGGTTTCATTATTACATTTCGTATATCCATGGCACAGGTCCATTGCTCTTGTTCAAATTCCTCCATTCCCTTCTCTTGCTCCATCCTCCCCTCCCTATTAGTCTTTCTGAGGAGCTCCCTGTCTGGTTTCCCCTCTTATTTATTTATAATCTGGATTTCACAGATGAGAGGAAGTGGAATATTTGCCTCTATGTCTACGTCTTTGTTGTAATTAAGGGGGGAGAGGTGTGGGTGGTATTCCCGGCACCCAGTTTCCAGCCCCCAGCCGCCGGCCCGCTCAGCTGCTGGTTGCTTGTTTATGCCCGAAATAACCACATGAGAACTGTATTCATTTAAACTCTGCCTGGCCCATCATCACAAGCCTCTTCTTGGCTAGCCCTCACCTCATAAACTAACCCATTATAAAAGTTTGTAAGTCACCGCATGGTGACTTACCGGAAAGGTCTAACCTGCATCCATCTGCGACAGGAGCCTCATGGCGACTGTCCCTGACCCAGTCTTCTTCCCAGCGTCCTCTTCTCTTTTCCCTGCCTATCTAAGTCCTGCCCTATCAAATGGCCCAGGCAGCTTCTTTATTTAATCAATCAAAGCACAGAAATAAAGATGGACCCTCCTACACGTCTTGTCACTTACTCTGCTTGACATGATCTTCTCTAGTTCTGTCTATTTTCGTATGGGCAAGCATTCTACCACTGAGCTATAGCCTGTGGCCAGGACTAATTGTTTAAAGAGGTAGACCTTGAGGCCAGTTTCAGTAAAGTGATGGCCTTTTGCAGGGGGAAAGCAGGCTTGGACTCTCACAGGAAAGTCCTTGTGTAGGATAGTGGCTAGCTTAAAGTACCCACAGATATTTTAGCTTTCTAGATGAGCTGGTGACATGCCACAAGAGGTGAAAAGGGGCAGGTACTGGCATATGGAAAGACTATACAAGTTAAAAATGACAGTGGCCATGCTAGAAGGTTTTTTTAGTTACTCATAGTTCACATATTTCATGTCAGAGTAGCTGCATCTAGTATCCTCCAGGAAGACAAACCAATGTTTGCTCCCTGAGTTGGCCAACATGGAATGAACTATAACTATTTATCTATTCTTTAAATTCATCAGAGACTCCAGAAGGATATACTATTACCTGAGTAAACAGGAATTGTATTGTGAGAAACTTCCAAAATTCTAGAATTGACAGAGACATCTCACTACCTGGACAGTCATCCAAAGTTCTTTTGTACCATTGGAACATCCATCTTCAGCCTACAGGCCCATAGTATTCAGCAGACTTTCCACGAAGCAGGAAATTTTAAAGAGAATTCTGCCTATATTGGCAATTTGTCAGTCATTCTCTTCTGTCTCCTGCAGAAAGTCTAGCAGACTCTTTCGATCCACCCACCCACTTACCCACCCATCTATCCACCCAGCCACTCACCCACTCATCGATCCACTCACCCACCCATCTATCTACCAACCCACTCACCCACTCATCAATCCACTCACCCACCCATCTATCCACCCACCCACTCACCCATCGATCCACCCACCTACTTACCCACTGATCGATCCACCCACCCATTCACCCACTGACTCACCCAACCATCCATCCATCTTAGGTACCATCATGCTAGGCTGAGTTCTTACCATTCTTTAAACTTGTGTTGTCTTCCTGCCTTTCCCTGTGGAGGCCTGTCTGCCGCAAGGGCTTCTGGTGCATGTTAATGTTTTTATATACTTTGCTTGCCTGTCAAATGAAGGCTCTCTGATCTTTGGTTTTCATGGCACTTTCTGCCTTCGTTAATCTAGGACTAGCATGTGAAGTCAGAGGAAACGGACCGAAGGGCAGAAATGTCTAGTGTAAAGCCGTGCTTCTTAAATGGTCTACACAAACTGTAAGGCTGTTAGTGACAGATCCTGCGAAAATGTGAGTTCTGACTCCTTAAAGGTTGGGAGGGGTGGGGAGTCCATATGCCACTCAAGCTTCCAGAGGATTCTGATGAAGTGGAACTGGGCACCACCCTTTCAAGTAGCAAGACCTGGGGGGTAGTTGAGGAACAGAAAGGATGATCAAAGTAAAAAGCTTTTCTTTTCCCAAAGAAAAACTACCAACTGCTTGTAGAGAGAAGAACTGGAGTGAGAGAGGCAGACCTCGCTCTTGCTTTGAGTAACTGGTGAAAGTCAGGTCCCATGTCATCCACTGTGGTGTAACTGTAACTGCTTCAGAACTCTTTCTGTTTTCACTCAGGTCTCCTAGCCAGTTGTTGAAGCAAAACTTTTCCCCATTCTAGAAACTTAAAACTTGAAGGGTTGGTTTACTAGTCAAGAGGATGCAGCTGGTTTTTGTAGTGATTCCTGGAGGCAGGATTGACATTTCAAGCTGAGGTAAGAGCCAGTGGCTGGACCGGGCAGGACAGAAACTTGCATCAACAGGTTTTAGTTTTCCAGCCTTTGTGTAAAATCATGATGGGAGGTGTGTGGCGCTGGTGGAGTGCGAGGCTACTGATTGGTTTGCACTCAAGTTAGTTTGTACACCATTCATTTCAGGAAATAGAAGTTAGATTCTCAGGATTGTCTTTGGAAGCCTCATTTTCTCAAAGGAGTGAATGAATTTATTATTCACAGTTTTTGTATCCTGGAAATCTGGGTCAGTGTGTATAATGCTACATATCAATAGTACTAAAGTTATTATAGAAGAAAGCAAAGAGTTTTATAATTTTTTATAGTAAACTTCAAATTTGGTTGTATGTCTTATGTGTCAGAACATCTCAGTCTGATTTTCAAAGAACACTACAGCCTTTGCTTGTTCTTAAAGTCACCAAGATAAAGGGCACTTCTGTTTCTACGCTTTCTCTTGTTTCATTTGCAAAGATCACCATAGTTGTTGCTATACATAAAATAAGCCATTTTATCAGCAGCAGATAGGTGGTGCCCTGGTTGCAGGGTTTGACAGTTTCTCAGTGGAACTTAGTCTCTGGTGTTTATATTTCAGTAAATTTTATAAAGATTGTCTTATACATGACTTTAAAAGTAAGAATTTTAATGATCAAAATTCAGAGCTTGGCATTCACCTTTACGTGTTGTTCAGCCCAGTGTTAGGTCTCAGCATCTAAACTCTTGATGATTTTCATGTGCTAAGTGCATAGATTTACTGCTGCAGTTTGAACATTTTTTAAATTAAAATATATCTTTCATTCTGAATGTATTGATTTACACATCTCTGTGTCAATATTAAGTCAAGCGAATTTTCCAATAAGTTCAAAACGATGTGGCAGGGCAAGCTGAATGTATTTGATTTGATAGAGTTTCTTCTTGTGTGTGTGCTTGGGCATCTCTGCTTTTTTAGTTTTGATTAGAATTCATTTTAAAGATAGGACTCAAATTTAATAACACTTTCCCATGCCTCTTAGTATTTTTATAGATAAATTGCTTCTGGAAACCTTAATGCATTATGGGCATTCTTTAATACTATTTTTTTAAGAATGTAGACATTTTTATTTAAGTTATTATAAGATATACTAATATTTGGATTTTTGTGTCTTAAAAAGGTAATTTTTATGTATATTTTTTAATTTAAGAGGAATTGTATTTAAAAATACAACACAAAATAGAACACATCAGTTCATTAGAAATTTTTTCTTAAAAGTTGAAACACTACACATAATAAATTACAATTTCAAAGTGTACATTGGAATAAATAGATTATGGAGTATTTATAGGTGTACAGTCTATATTTTTACTAGTGCAGAATGTCATTACCAGGAGCTTACTATGAATGAGGATAACCAGCTCCATGACATAATGACAGGAGCTGGTTTCTTGGTCCATCAAGTGATGCCTCTCGAGTTCCTGGATATGTTTATTTGATTATCATTTTAGATAAGAGCTTTAGGCTTCGTGAGTGTGCTCATATCCATGATGTCCCATTAGTCCACCTCTGACTTGAGAAGACAAAAGATTGGCAAACATTTAATATACGTGTGTGCATTGTGTGATAAAGAAATGGCAGGGACGTTACTCCACCGGTGAGACACTTTGTCGGTGGGTAAAATGTTAACATAAAAAGAGGATGGCTTCAATGGTGACAGAAACTTAAACTAGAGTTCTGTAAACTAATTATAAAGTGGAAGGCATGTTTCTCCTTGCAGCAGTGCTTGCACTGTGTTCTGCTAGTCATCCCATTTAAATCAGGTCTTCTGGGAACAGGGCGGGTTGTACTATGGTGTAAGACCGGTTGTTGTAAATAGCACTCTAGAGATGGGTGGAGTTTTTGATTTTGACCAGTTAGCCCTTTAGGAATTTCAGTCCCCATGCAACAAAACTTAACTGGGTCTCTGAACAAATAACTGATTTCAGCGGAAACACAGCTAACATTTTATATCTGAAGTCAGTACTGTGCCAGGCTTTTACACAAGCTTGCTCATTTCGCCTCATAGCTGCTGTAGATGAATAACATGGCCATATATCCCAGTTTTACAAGCCATAGGTTCATTATTTCCCCCTTGGTCCTGAAGCATAGTGAATGATGACTGGACTAGAGGTTGTCTGTCCACGATGCAGAAATGGAGCCCTGCAGCATGACCATGTGTCCCCTCCTCTAGCACACAGAAATCTGAGGACTTTAGTTGCCGGATTTGCATTGTCCTTGCTCTATAAGGAAAGGTCCTGTTTTGATAACACAGTTGATGACGTTTCTAGCTGGAAATATGATTGTGAATTTAAAAAAAAAGCTCTTGCACTTAAACATAATTTTTATTTTCCAGACATGATATTGGCAATTAATCTGCTTTTCAGAGTCCTGTTTCAGAATTTTTACAAAACTGTGCAGCAAAAACAAAACAGCGTTCAAAACCCATGGTACGATCATCACTGCTCGCTGTATATTCAGTCATATGCTTAATCCTCATCCCCTTCACATTGTCAATACCCATCTAATTCCACTTTAACAACTGTAATTGGCTGATGGAGTAGAAGATATAGATTTGTTTTCTTGATGACTCCTTGACTTTTTTTCCTCTGGTAATACTAATAGAATTCCAAATCCGTACTGGTGCGATCATGTCATGAGCAGGTCAACAGTCATGTCAAGGTCCTATCGGAAAGCTCATAGCCGACATCTTCATTTAGACTTAGCTATCCTTTTCACTTGTATGTGCAATTGTAAGCAATTTTTTCAAGTCGCCACTCTCTATTATAAAAGAATCCATTTAGTTCAAAGGGGATAGTTCTGCATGTGAATTATGTGACTGGCTACAATGGAGTAAATAGAATATATAAAAATCTGGGCACCCCATTTGTGTGGTTATATACATTTATTTTCTGTTGTCAAATTACATAGATTGAACAAAAATTGGAAAACCTTTACCATTTTCTTTTTTTTGCAATCATATTTTGTTATATAATTTACAGTAATGAAACATGAATAATTTAATGGTATTAATTTCTAGGCAAGTGTCCTTTGTCGTTAAATTATACCTTGACCATTAGGAGTATTGCCCACCAGTTTGTCGTTAGTGCTCCAGTTTTCATTCTGTGAGATATGTCTTCATAATAATAAATAAGTTCATAATGGCAAATGAAATTTAAAATTATTAAATTGCTTTGATTGTGGGGGAATATGTAGTGCAGGCCAAAGAAGGCCAAATATTAATACATGGATATAGAAGTGAGTATATAAATATGTGTGTATTCGTATATATACATATGCCTCTTACATAGTTCTATTTTCTCTCCTTATAACTGAATATTAAACCTATCACCTGTACTACTTGCAATATAGAAATAGATATTCCTCACTGCGTTACAGATTAAAATAGATAATAATGACTTTAATCTACTCGATTTAGATTTCAAACAGAAATGAGCATGGCCGTGAGCCTACCCTCAGTAGGACGTAAGCAGAGGCATTCTAATTGTTGTTGATATTGTTACGTTTTGTAATTGTTCCATTACTTTCTTGTTCCATTGAAGTCTAGGGCAGGTCTTTGCATTGCGATTTGGCTTGTTTGTATACACTTGTTCCCCTGCAAGTGTAGAGCTCATCCCATCCTAGCCAGGCCGTATTACCATACTAATAGGTTTCTGGTCCCTGCCACTTGTTTGCAAGGCCAAAGCAATCAAATTGGAAGCACATAAAGAGTCAGTAATGGTGTTCTCATGCCATGATGCACTGATCTTTTACATCAGTTGTATTTTACATCTAAGCCACCTGGAATTTTTGGTCAATAAATCCAAATTTTTATTTTGAGCTAATAAAATTACCTATTTCTGGATTTCTCATAGTGAAATGGAATTGTTTTTAAAATAAACTAGTATAAACTCAGATGGCTTTCTCTCAAGGTAATAACTGAATGCGCTGACAGCGAGAGGATGTTTGGTGTCATTGTGTGTTTTTATCATGTCGTGTGCTGTGAGAAGTTAGAATACGACCTTTTCCAGGGCCAGTGCAAAACACAATAGCATATTCTTTGTCTGATCATAGTTGGAGCAATAAACCTGGCTATCCAGGCTCCGTCCTCATCTCAGCTTTACATAAGGACAGACAATTGACTGTATCCGAGACGTTTGCACATCCTCTGTCTGCTTCTTCTTTTTAAAGAATGGAAACCCTTAGATGTTCTTTTCTTAAACCTGCAAGGGATACCAGTGTGAGTACAAGGCCGAAGTGATGCCTTGGATCTCAGAAGCCAGCAGGTGCTTTCCAAACTCATGTGAGTTTCTTGGGGATCAAAGGAGAGAAATAATCCCTTACTTTACCATAGGTCAGTAGTCAGTCCTGGATGTGAGATCAAGTTGTATACTTTTCTAACTCCTAATTTGATGTTGGGGGGTCTGAGTGGCTGTAACACATGGGAAGTGGGGAAGTGTATCATGGATGCCCAGAAATGTTCATTTTCTCACCTCTCCTTTTTAGGTCTGTGGTTATCCCATTGTTACTTCTCCCATTGGTAAATGACTGTTCTGCTAACTGCAGATAGATAAACCGTTCAGTACCAAACACAGTCTCTGAGTGTCATTGTGGCATCAGTAGAGGGACACTTCCTATTCTTGGCACTCTAGGGATTCCAGTCATCTCTGTCAGCTTCAGGCAGTCCCTGGAGCACTTACGGCCTTTTTGCTTTCATTCTGAATTTTCATGGCTGCCTCTGGGTCATAGGCTGGGGTAGGACTTGGGGAAATGAAGACCATTGTGGAAATCATACTCTGTGACTGAGTGTCTAAACATGGAAGAAAGACATGTTTTAGGTCACTGCTCTGCGAGGACTGACTATGCGCTGTATGTTTCTTTGCCCGTTGCTCAGCCTTGGATGTCTTCTCTGAATGGACATCCAGTGACGGGCATGTCTGAGGATAGTCGGTGTTTGTCTAAAGACTGACTCCTAGTGTGTATACGTGTTTATATTATGCATTTATTTGCTTTTTAAAAAGCATCTTTTCTGGTGCCATTTGTACAAAGTAAATAGTTCTGTACAAAATAATTCAGTAACTGTATTTACCTGAGGCATTAATTGAGCCTTTTCTACGGTTTATTCTTTGAGTAGTAACATTATTTGAACAGTTTTGTGGTATAATTAGTAGCCAGGTATATTGGTTGTAAAAAGGATAGCTACCAGTTCTGACACTGAGAATTCTAAGAGAAAGGACAGGTTTGTATTCTGGCCATAACTAACTAGTAGCTCACCTTAGGCTCTAGTATCATAAAATGACATTGCTTTTTCTCAATGTCTTGCTTCAAAGTTTATTTAGGAAACTCATCTGTTTGTCAGCTCTCTATTCTCCTGCTTAATTAAATTTAGAAAATAGGTCTTTTTTTTTTAATTGGATCACTCAGAGTTCATGTTTGTTGAATTTTTAAAAATCACATTTCTGTGTGTATGTTTAAATGGTTCAGATACTTATCAGAGGTCATTCATGCTAGGAGAAAGAGGGTGACATTCAACTTAACATTTCTTCCCAACTTTACAGAATATCTCTCTAATTAAAGAGTTGAAAATTGTGCAAGTCCTTTGCACGGAATAGCTGACATAAAATGCTGGCACTGGATTTTGCTGATTTTTTTTTCTTCCAAGTGACCACAATTATTTTAATGCTTTAAATGCAACTTTTCCCATTTTACAACAACAAAGACCTCTTCAAATGTCTCACATTGCTTAATCCAGAGAAACAGTGTGATAGTGGGCTGAATTTTGAGTGCACAAAGAGCTGCTGGAGGGGAGAGAGAGGGCATCTTCTGGATAAGCTTCCAATATGATGAGAATGATAACAGATCTGCCACTTGTGCAAAAGACAAGCAGGCTTTTACTGCATTTGACTTTACAAACTGTCATTTTATTTGTTTAGAAAGCATATTTTACATAAATGATCTGGGAACTGTAGTGTCAGACTGCCTTCTTGTACTTTGAACATTTTATATCTCAGGATATCTGAATCATATTTTAACATTTCTTAAATAGATACAAAAATTCCCTTTGAACTGTATTTGTATTAAGATACATTAATTCTCAATTTACTGAGGTTTCTTCTTAATTTTTTATTAGTGACATATACTGTGCTCAGAATTATCTTTCCTCTCTCAGAAATATGTAGCCATGTATGCCAATTGTTCAGAAAGTCATATAATATATGTAATATGTATTATATATTAGTCTCAATGCCTGGCCTCTCAGACTAAGCAGTTAGAACTTCATAGACATACAGCTGAGATACTGGGTGTGTATTGGAGATTTGCTGGGGCTGGAGAAATGGCTCAGGGGTTAAGAGTGCATTCTGCTCTTTGGAAAGAGGACCCATCTTCAGTTTCCAGCACCCAACGTGGGCAGTTCACAACTGCCAGTAACTCCAGCTGCGGGACAACCCAACCCCGCCAGCCTCTGAGGGCAGCTGCACTCACTACCATGTGCAGAGGCAAACACATAATTACAAACAATAAGCCAACATTTTCAAGTCTAGTATCTAGTAACCCGAGTAGGAAAGTTATGGAAGAAAACAGGGAGTCTTAGAATGCTGGTATTCTAGCCTGCTCCTTTTGGGGCTTTCAGCAAATAATTTTAGTTTTCAATAAAACTGTTTCATCTTTGAGGTTATTGTATAGATTAAGGGATTATCTGCTACTGTTTGTACCATAAGAGCTGAGTGCTCACGGCATTGAGAAGTGGCAGGTGGTAGTGTGTGTATGTATTCTGCAGGTGTCATATACTAACCTTGTCATTTGGTGGTTGGTTTTGAGACAGGGTGTAGAAGTTGCCTTAGATTATAGGCGTGGGCCACTGCATCCACTTTACCTTGGCTTTTGACAGCCTACTCATCTTTGTGTCCAGATTTAGTGAAGATGTATGCTCACATCTTAAGCTTTGCTTTTGTTTAAGTTCAGGGATCCAGAATCTAGCTCCACATTAGAATTGGTCTAGTTAAAGCCTCTGGGGAAACACGTGATATGTTGAGAAGGTATTTTGGTCAACAAGACAACTAACAGAATGCATGATATTTCAACAGGAAGTACCTGTGTGCCTCTCCCTGCTCCTGGGTGATGTCATTCAACCCTAACTTCTCCCTACAAGACAGAGAAGAGTACACTCATTGTATTCAAGTCTGCTCAAACGTCTGGGCTGATAGGAATACTCAGAATTTCATTGTTACTCAGAAGTGTACTCTCTCTTATCTATCAGACGGCAACAGATTGGCAGAGCACTGACGGAAGACATAGCTGCATGTTCTCTCGGGCCTTAGAAGAGGAATAAAAATGGCTTTACCCACAGTGAGCTCTGAAGGGAAATGATGCTCAATCCCAGCAGGAGGGCTACTCACCCAGAGGAGGGTGCTTCCAACCTCAAGATGGTGGCACTAGAGCTGCGAGAGGACCTGTGGTAGTCTTTAGTCAGTAGCTAGACAGAGTTAAATGCAGGGAGAATCTATAAAGGCGTCGTCCTGTAAGCAGAATACCTAGGCCCCTTCAGCCCTAGAGACATTCTTTTCTAAGGTAGCAGAATAAGCGACCACACTGTTGTACTCTCTTAACTACATGGGACATGTCAAGTGACAGAGCCAAGACGACAGAAGCTTGGACAGGGTGAATTCAGTGCTCTAAAAAGTAACGGAGCTCTTAGTTCATGAACTTACAAAACACGTGTCTCTAGGGAAAAGGAAAAACTTCTACTGGACAATAAGTTTCATAAATTACTGGCTCTGGTAGTAAGTTCAAAATATGCTCAACTGACTACAAAATTTGATACGATAGCCCTTTTTCCTCACTCCCCAAATTAACGTGACATTAGGCTGGCTTTTAATAAGCCCATGAAAGGAAAATACCCCTAAATACACTACTTCTTTATTTCGTAGACAATCCACTTGAAGGATCAAAGAACAGACATTTTTAAAGGATATAGTACAGATGTTTACTATTGAAGCTGAAACTGAAAGATTAGATAATTTACCCCAAATAATGAATTTTTTTTCTTTTTTCTATTCATTTTCTTGCTTCACACATTGTTCAGAATAACTTAAGTTCCAATTTTCTTTTGCTTTTGGAAGCTTTTTGTTAGCTCTGGTCTGAGTTATGGTCTCCTGTTGTCTTCATGACATGCTGATGAGTCTATTCTGGTGTTTTCTGTTCATCCCTGGCCTCAATCTGGAACTCATATGTACCCATATGTTCTTTCTAAGTGGGTATTTATATGATCCATTATCAAAATTTCAGCCACAAAAATTGATTATTCTTCTCTGATTACCAAATAAAAACATCCATTGCTTTACTCAGTTTTGAATAACCTTCTAAGTTTTAGTTGAATCAGACGTATTAACTGATTAAGCATATGGGTTCTGATATGTGGCTCTGCTCCTTTTTGTCATTTGGAGCAGTCGTGTTAAATCTTGACCACTGCCCCTTGTGTTCTTTTTCCTGTTTCCAGTACATAGCAGTGCTTTTATTGTGACCAAGTGACTGTCATTTAGGTGAAGTAAGCCTTAGCATCATCCTCATTCCCCCTTTCTTTCATAGTAATTTGCATTGTTAGTGCAGTGTGGGATGCCCTTCTGTATATGTGTTGCTTTTATTGATTAATGAATAAAGTTGTTTCAGCCAATGGCTTAGCAGAGTAAAGCTAGGTGGGTAATCTAAACAGAGATATATAGAGTTGGGGGAGTCAAGGAGATGCTGTGTAGCTACCCAAGAAGCAAGATGTGTAATAACAAGCCCCAAGCCTCATGGTAAAATATAAACTAATAGACATGGGTTGATTTATAGAGACAACTAACCAAAAATAGCCAAAGCCATTGGCTAGACTAATGTATCTGATATTCAGCCTTTGAGTGGTTATTTGGAAACAGGCAGGCAGAGAAACCAGTCCAGGGGCACCAGTGGGATGGAGAAGGGCCCTTCAACCTGCATTGTGAATCTCATTGTCAAGTCTATTCAGTCGGGTACTTCCAGTCACCTTCAGCCTACTCCTGTTTTTACCATCATCCCATCCCTTTCCAGATTTTTACTGAAGCTGTAGCATGATTAATAAAAACCCAGAGACAGAAATTGGGATTCAACCTGAAAAAAAAGCAAAACAGCCAGCCACTGGCTCTTACCTCTACCTCAGTTTGAAATGGCGATCCTGCCTCCAGGAATCTCAGATTGAGACTGTGACTGAGAGCTGTCTCCTCCTGTTTTATAATCCTCTCTTGGGCTGGGATTAATGGAGTGCATCACTGAGATTAAAGGTAGGCACTGCCTAGTTTCTGTGGCAACTAGTGTGACTACTGGGATTAAAGGTGTGTGTTACCACTGCCTGGTCTGTAAGGCTGACCAGTGGGGCTGTTTTAGTCTATGATCTTCAGGTAAGCTTTATTTATTAAAATACAGATAAAATGTCATTACACTGCAGCTGTTGGCTTTGCCTTTGCTACATTACAGTTTGCTTCCAAATCAGCAACTTGAATGCCCAGGTTCAAATCTTTTTCTCATCATTTCTCCCCAGTTCGGTGGTACAGAGTAGAGAACTACGTTAGCTTTTAAGACAAGACCCATAACCACTGTTCCTACCATACTTGGACCCTATTACTCTTCTTGTTTTCTTCTCCCCAGTAGCACTGGGCTCTGGTGTCAATTCTTCTGTAAACCTCTTTCATTGAGTACACTATAACTCATTCCCTTGCCTGCTGGAAACACTTGCTGACTTTAAAGCTAAAGTTGCCTGCCCAGTCCCCTTTATCTTACTTCTTTGCCTACTTCATCCTCCACATGTGAGATAACATCAGATGTTTTCATCACATAGTTTAATAGTTGCACAACACTTTATCATGTAGCTATAAAATATTCCTTGTGTTTAGGGGATCATTTTTGTACTGCCATAAATAATGTTTTAGAACATCTTTTTGAACTAAAGATCATTTCTTCAAAGACACATGGCACCTGCATGTAGTTGTTTCCTTAAATATATTACTTTAATAGAATTCCTTTGTTGACGATTATAGATAATAGATATTTAAAGCCACAAGGTTTATATAAATTTATCATTTGTGTCTAAACACATGTAGCATCAGGCAAGTTCAGCATTGCATGTAGGCATTCCTCTGCTTTAGGTGGGCATGTTCATTATTGAATGTGGTGATGCAGTTTATAGTGAGATCAGCTCAGGTGTGGTGTTCATACCTCCATACATCACAGTTCCACTGTTTCCGTAACTTTAAGCCTTATAATAGATAAACAGAGCATTACAGTAATGATAATCCTGATCGTGAATTGTAAAAGAAACACCAATATTCTTAAACAAATGCTAGGTGTAATTAACAGCTGTATTTGCTGAGTGATGCATCAGTTTTATAGCTGTACATTCAGAGCTATAAAAATCCTTTTAGTATTTAACGGTTTCCCTGAAAATAGCTGTATTATTGTGAGTCTAAAAGCCTAATCTTTCACCATATGTTTCCAATAGAAACAATTGTTTTAATGGCATTAGAGGAAATTGTGTGTTTTATTAGAAGTAGAGCTCTTTTAGTATCAATAGTCTATAGCATCTCATGCACTGTGGTGTTAATGTACAAAGATGGAGCCCCAGTGTTTTAATTCATTTTTGTAATCATCTTTTAAGGATCAATTTAATGTTGCTTTTCATTACATGCTTTTTTCGGTGATTTTCAAAGTAGTAAAGACTAGGTAACTTAGTAATAAAGGAATGCAAGATGAAGAGTGGATATTTTCTTATTATTTGAATAGATGGGTTGGATTTCCATGTAGTGGAAAACTGGATCTGTGGAGTGCGTTCATGTGTTGTTCATACCTTCCCCCAACGGTTGACTTCTGCGGACTGTATATATGAAATATGATAATGCCACAGCTGTCATTTTGTGTGTAACATTGTAGTAACAGCTACTACCCCTCCTCAGGACGGTGGTAGACCATCTGAGGATGATGCAGGGCCTCCCTGGAGGATAGGGATGTCCATGGTCAAAACCATGGAACAGGTAAGATTTGGTGTTACCACAGCCGAGTCTCTTCTTTTTCTGTTATGAATGAGCTGAGCTAAAGCTGAAGGAAGTGAGTCTCTCTGTTATCAAAGTCCAACTCAGGGAGCTTGTGTCCTTCATCTTACCTTGTTCAGAATCGTTGTGTACATATTACACGAAGACTAGAGCACACAGAAAAGCATGGAACTTTCTTTTATTTATTGCTTGTTGAGTCTTAAATGTATTCAATAGAAAGAACCTTCCTTCACCTGGAAATGTGGAGATGTTGCTGTATTATCTTAATGGTTAAAAAGAAGGAAAAAGAAAGCTAATGTGCTATGGGAATGTTCCTGCTGGTTTATGGCAGAAAGTAACGGTTAGGCAGGAGAGGTGTGTCAGACGTGCATCTGTGCATATTTACTCCTAAGTCTCAGAGTGGTGCAGCCGTGCATTTTCCCATGACATCACTGCTATCCACTGTTAAAATAAATGAAACTTTGGAAATGGTAAATGTTTTACTTTGTCTTCAAGAATTTTCTTAAATTTCTTGTAGAATAGTCACTTCTGCTTTCAAAGACAGAAGTCCTCTGCTTGAGGGACTGTCCTGTCTGCATTCAGAAACACCTCTGTACTCATTTCTAGCACTACATTTCCACCTCTGAATTCCTCCCAGTCTAATCTAATGTTGAGGGAGGAGAGCAGCTCTTAAATCTGTGCTAAGCAAAACTTTTGAGTACAAGACCTATGAAAGATAATAAGTCAGATTACAGATACCTCTTCTGAGGCTAATTTCTAACAGCTGTATGCAGCATCTTTGTCCTTGTGAGTGGACTTCTGGCACACTCACGAGTACTGCATGAGCTAGGACATCTCTGTGTCTCTTTTCTGATGTTGGTTTCTGCAAAGACAGACTCTTCCAGAATAGGTGAGTAGATGGGAATGTTGTGTCTTGGATGCTATATGCAAACACTTTAGTTTATTCTAATTTGACCATCAACTGGAGAAAACTTGTGACTGAAATGGAAAGAGTAACATAGGCCATTGTGTGAGACTTTGAATTTGCTTTTGCTGTTGCTGGAAGGTAAGCTCGACTCAGTGCTGTGATGTGTGGAGTCACACTGCGCGTTTGCTGTGCTCAGAAAACTAATGGGAACACTCACTTGGGGGAAGACAAATGGCGTTAAATGAGAAAACACACCATGAATTGCAAATGGAGCCGAGTTAATTTGTTGCTACAGTCATGTTGCCCTACTGTTAAATGAAGGCTGTGTAATTATCTTGCTGGCAGAGATAATGTCAAAACCTCATTTCTCCTTACATGCCTCGTTTTTACACGAGGGCTAATTGAGCTGCAAGGTGACAACCGATTAGATGTGGCCATCATCCGGGTCTCTTACTCAGTTTGCAAATAACACTAACCCCCTTTTAAAGTGAGGATTTTTATCAGATGTGAAGTAAGATATTGAAGAAGTTTCTAAAATTCCTGTGGAATCCACAGTGCCTCTTACTGTTTGTAAATCATCTTGGAGTACTTGAACCTTCTTCTTCTTGGTGGTTTTGTTTTGTTTTTGAGACAGGGTTTCTCTGGCTGTCCTGGAACTCAATCTGTAGACCAAGCTGGTCTCAAACTCCCCTACCTCTGCTGGGATTAAAGGTGTGCACACCACGGCCCAACTAAATGAACCGTCTTATGCAAACCTGCTCTCTAGTCTCCTGAATGCTGTACACCAGATAAGGAGATATATTTGTGTAAAGTCCTTATATTTTTATTCAGTCAAAAGTTATTGGTTTTCTGCTTTCTAGTTTCTGAAAGTACAACTTTTCAGAGGTTGAAAATATGTCAACAGTTAAAGTAATGGGAAAATATCCTTTATTGATGCCCGTCCAGTTGATGTTTCGATCCCTTCTGTGGCGATATCTAAAACAGCTGCAAACCTTCTCTTCCTCACAGTCACAGTGTCTTGTAGAGATCGGTGTCCCTGTCTCTACGACCTCTGGTTAATTTTGGTGCCTTCCAGGAGAAGGTAGAACTTCAGAAAGGAAACTTTTCTATTACATATCCCAGGAGGTAAGTGATGAACAGTGGGGATGTCTGTTTTTAAAGTAAAGCTGATGGTTGGTTCCCAGCTGCTTAGCCTCAAAGTAATCACACAGAAACTGTATTAATTAAATCACTGCTTGGCCCATTAACTCTAGCTTCGTATTGGTTAACTCTTATATATTAATTTAACTCATTTCTATTAATCTGTGTATTGCCACATGGCTGCGGCTTACGGGCAAGATTCCAACCGGCATCTGCCTCCTGTGGCTCCATGGCTTCTCTTTGACTCCACCTCCTTTTTCCCAGCATTCAGTTTAGTTTTCTCCACCTATCTACATTCTGCCCTGCTTTTATTCATTAATGGTAATCACAGCATACAGAGGGAAATCCCACATCAGTCTGTGGTTTCTGATGCTCCCGAAGAGATGCTGGACATAACAAATTACCTCAAGGGAAAGGCTCATAGTGGCTTTATGTCTGCAAGTTCCATTGAGCCGGCAAATTAATGACCATTCTGTTGGGAGAAGTTCTCAGCTTAATGTAGTTCTACAGAGGATCCAATGTCAGATTTTTAAATAAGCATAATAGGAAGGTATTTCTTTCTGTGGAAGATCTGAGATTTGAGACTACACATCAATGTAACAGAGATTCTTTGGAGTGTTAGCATGCAGTATGAACCCTGTGGCCTGGCAGCACCTTTCTGAAAGCCATTGACTGTAACATGAGAGTCCTGCTTGTTGGGGTTTCTGTCCCGCCCAGTACCCCACAGCTGGCAAGCCCCAAAGAAAATCACACAGAGAGTCTACATTAGGGTATTAACTGATTGGCCCATTATCTCAGGCTTCTTACTAGCTCCCATAAGTTATATTAACCCATTGTTCCCATCCATGCCAGGCACATGGCCGGTACCTTTTCTCAGCTAGGACAGGGACACATGCTGCTTCCTTGGAGATCTGCGCAGGAATGCCAAGGGAGTTTCCTGCTTCCCAGACTTTCTCCTCGCCCTGCCTCTACTTCCTGTCTGGTTGACCCGCCTATACTTCCTACCTGGCCAATCAGCATTTATTTAAAACATGATTGACAGGATACAGAATTGTCCTGCACCAATTGACCTCCACTGTAGGAACAGCAAAAAGCTAACACAGTAAAGATTATATAAAGCCAGGTATTTTATAGTGTTTTTCTTGTTTTTGATTAGTTTTGCAGACTAAGCACGAGACCCAGGGCTTTGTATGTACCAGGCTCATGTCCTTTCAGTGAGCTCCCCATGCAGTGCCCTCAAGGGTCTAAGTTTATTCATGGTTGAAATAGCAGGAGGAACAGTTGGCCTTTTCTGATCATTTCCTAAAGTAGGAAGTGTACTAGTTCCTTTAAAGGCGTACACTAGGTACCAGGGCATCTCTTGCTAATCAGTAATCCTCGTCAGAGCCGTGGTTCACGACAGCCGTCTCCTTCTGCTGATTGCTAATGAGAGAAGCAGAGCAGCAGAGCTAGATTAGATGAGTAGTGCGTGTACAGCTGAGCTGCCCATTTCTCTCTCCTCCCTGCCATGGCTTTTGGCTTAGTTACTTTCATTCATAGTCTTAAGAGCAGGAACATTTTCTTTGTCCCAGACACGGCAGTTTTCCAGCTGTGTTCCATGAGGCCTTTGTCCCCTTGAGTTGCCTCAGGCCCAACAGAAAGTGACAGTAGCGTCCAGCCTGCCAGTAGTCACAGAGACCCATGCAGCTTAGATTCTGAGCAAGATGTTTACTAGGAAAATTCCCACCGGCTCAAAAGTTGCAGACTCCTTTGCTCTGTCCTGTGCATTGTTGTTATCAGCTCGATGTCCAGGTGCTTATGCTAGTTCTGTGTGCGGGCACAGGAGGAGCTGTGGTCCTTCAGTATGGTCTGCTTCTAAGCTGCTCATTTCCTCCCCAGGCCCTGGAGCATTTGTGGGCTCATTTGGAACTGCTAGCACTGAGTCTGTCTCCTGGAGTACTGGCGGTTACACACTTGCTCTGCCGTTTGCTCATGTAGAGAACAGATTTTTGCCTGGTTGGGTTAGAGTTCAATTTGCCTGATTAAAAAAGTATCAGAATTCTAACCTATCAGCTAAATAAACTCAAGCTGGAACCATTTCTCATAGAGGGGTATTCCCTGTCCTTGAGAACCTGGCACTGCCCAGTGGAGACCCTCTGGCTCAGTTGCAGAAGGAAGGCCTCTACTAAGCGCATGCTCTTCATTGTACCACCTGCTCTCTGGGGATGAAGATGAAGGAGCCAGGTCATCTGGTGATTTAATTCTCAATGCTTAATTTTAAGGTATTTTTCTGTCTTGCTCAAATGAAGCTGCAACTTGCTGAGCCCTTTTTCTCTGTGCTATGAAAATGCTCTTACCATAGGCAGTGCCAGCTTTTAGAGGTCTTAGAAATGGAGCTGTCTTAGAGAAAAAGTAAAAGTGAGAATGCTAACCGGTCACTACTCAGGAAAGTTACACTCACTGTCAATCGATGGGTTTACCCTAGCAGTTTCTCTGGCGTAGGAGACGGATAATTTGTTCCTAGTTGTTCAAATGCTGAACATCCTGGGATACCCATTTATTCTTATAGGAGATAGTTCTCTGCCTGGATGACAGCACAACCTGTCTCTAACAAAGAACATATAAAACGCGATTTCATAATTGCTGCCCCAGTCAGAAACTGGGGTTCATAATCGTTGCCTCATTCAAAATTGATTGCATTCCACATAGTTTCATGTTTTGTTTGATATCACACAATCTTGATTTAAAAGTGTGTGTGTGCATGCATACACGTGCATTCATGGCGGTTTCTTAGAAAATGTTTTTGTGCAGAAATTGAAACTTGGCATTTGTTCAATTCGTTCAGCATTTGTGAACTTTTTTGAGTGCCAGATTCTGATGATCAAAGAAGGAAAAATAACCCCAAGAATTAATATTCTGTAATGAAGAAAATCATATTGACTTCCACAACCATCCATTAATCCCTGTGGTAATGGTTAGCACAGGGCACTGTTGGTACAAATAGGAAGCCCTGTGATCTGTACTGACTGTGAGCGCAGAGAGAGTGCATGTGATATGCATTGGCCGTGAGATGTGGGGATGCGGCTGAACACCACGTGCAAAAGAAGAGCAGGCAGGCTAGGAGGCACTCAGCCCATTAAGGCTTGTCCGTCTCTCCATCTCTCCTGCGCTTGCCTCTCACACTTGCCGTCAGTCCTGAGTCTGTGAGGTGCAGTTTCCAACCACAAGACTGTTACCTCACCTTTCCTCCCCCTTCCCTGTCACTCTCACCCAAGCTTGAGGTATCTTGAGATTATGCGGCTTCTTGCTCTCACCCAACCAGTTGTCAATCTTTCTACCCTTGCAATCCCTAGAGCCAATGTATGTTTGTTAGATTATGATGCGGGTTTTGAGATTTCTTTGCTGTGGAGTAAAGAACGTAAATAGAGTGGATAGAGGAAGTAAGTTTCATTTCACTTTGAAAGCTGAGGCAGGAGGATAGTGATTTTAGGTTAGCCTGGCTGACACAGCCAAATCTTGCTTCACATACAAAAACAAAAATCAAAACAAAAGATCAAAATCATCTACTTAACCATTTAGTTAATTCAGTTGCACCTTTCCTTGAGGCAAAGAAGATACAAAGCAGTGTGGCCATGGTGGGTGGGGCTCCAGGTCTTGAAGAGGGGAGAAGCTAGAGCTGACTGCTAGGCCTTGGGTTGTGCTCTCCCAGATTGAGCTTCTAATTTGTCATGGTTAGTGAATGGCCCTAACTTAGTTATTTTTTTGTAAGAAATATGGAGAACATAATCAGGGTAGCTAACAGAATTTAGTTTCTTAAAGACAGAATTAGATGATAGGATAGTGGACTTCTAAGGTTAGCCTTTGGCTTGGGTGTGGTCAGTCAGATGTGCGTGATGACAATGATGAGTACTTTGATACTTTATTTATTCCATTGCCTCTTAAGTAATTTATTATAAAATTCACAAGACCTCAGTGTTAAAATATTTAGTCCATTCTATATGTTAAATAAGGTGCTAAATATTACAATAAATTGCCTTTATTACATACATACATCCTTCAGGAGTGATTATCAGTACTGAACAGATGAGGTAATTTCATCTGCAAGAAGATAATGATTTGTTCAAGGCTGAGCAACCAGACTTCCTTGAATTGCGTTTTTAACCATTTTCTGTATATGTTTGTGACTCTAAAATTTGTACTCTTTCTACAATATATAAAACATAAATAATTAGCATCATGTTAAGTGTGAAATTGATGTAATAACTTGAGAATGCTTTGGAGGAGTCAGTAGTTAGAAAAGTCAATGACTTGAGGATTGTAGGTATGGATTGCTATTCAGAAGCATGTTATAAATTACTAAATGGCAATAAAGTTTGCTTCTGCTTATTTTATGGTATGAAGATCATGCAGTGAATTTTTTAGGATTTCAAAATACATTGAAAGGTATGTTAGTGCATGAGTTGGTTCAGGGCTAGAAAGATAAACCAAAAGAAAAAGAAACCCTAAACAGAGCCACTCAAGTAGTGCACCTGCCATGATGAGGTGATGTCACCAATCAGAGTGAGAAGGATGCACTATCAGTTATCCATACAAGGGAAGAGAAATTGGAATCCCAACCTCATAGCATGTGGAAGAATTGATGCCAAGTGAGTTAGACACAGAAACGAAAAAGCAAAGCTACAGCACGTTTAGAATAAACATTGGAGGTAGATTAACATCAAATGCAAACAGAACAATCAAGACAAAAAGAAATTTTAACATGAAGAGCTTGGTTAATTCTCTTGGTTAAGAGTTCTTAATTAGTATTAAGAACTTAGCTTTTTTAATAATAGAGGGATAACACACATGCGAACGCACTCTTGTGCACACACACACACACACATAAGCACACAAAACTACACACTGGGAGGAACATTTTATAAGAGGAAATACCCTTCGATGGACTGAAAGACATCATCAGACATTTTAGAAATGGGGAGCATAATGGTCTGTTAATGTAAAGTTGGTTTGGCATGGTTAGAAGTCGGCGAACTGGAACTGAAATGACAGTGCGACACCGTGTCCTGCTCATCGGATTGCCAAAGGTTAAAACCAGAATAGGTAAGTTGTTATCCGGATAAGGGTAGTGTGAACCTTGAAGTGTCTCTAGAGGTGTATGATGGTGTGGCCACTTCAGAACCAGGCACGCAGAGCTGTGAGTACAGGCCTCACGCATCACCGTGGCCCACAAAGGCCCATCCCTAGAAAAACTAGGAATGTGTGCAAAAATGTCCTTCGAGTCAATCACTGTACTACTATAGAAATATACCTAAGGTGCCACATAGGTAAATTAGCAGGGGAGTTTATTCATTAAAATAAGTTACTGAAATGGAAGAGAGAAGAAAAGCCAGAAACAAAACCCTACTGCTGCATACATCACATTGATTGATCTCACGCTGTATTATTGGAAGAACAAAAAAATGTAGACTAACATATGCAGTATAATTTCATTCATTAACACTTAAGGATTGGCAGACTTTTAATCTGATTGGTCAGCAATGGATTTTATGTACACCTCTGCTGAAAAACAAAAGAATGGGTAAATGATGGTTCGTGATAGTAGTTGCCCCAGAAATGGAAGGGAAACTGTGAACTTGACAGGGGGTGGAGAGGGCCTCTAGGTGTGTTCATTCTAGACATTGGCATGACTCTCTAGTTCTTAAACGGTGGGTTTTCATACAGCCTCAAACATGTAAACTCTTAACAGTCCAAAAATTCAGAACACTGGACAGTATGATTTTCATACATACTTGGTCAGGTCAGAATTAAGCTTGCTTGGAAAAATAAAAAGATATGAATCAACTTATTATATAACCACAGAATCTACTCAGCATTCACAAAGAGTTAGACTGAAGACTTGTATTTAACAAGCTCTGGCACTTAGCTTCTGTGACTAGAGCCAGATCTCTCCCATCTGTTATCTCTGTATCTACCTACCTTATAAATTTAGGAGACTGTGCATGGGGAAGAAGTCGGAAAGGTCTTGCATGATACACAGGTGCTAGTTACAGATGTATGTGCTAAGACCTGCAGTGCCTTTCTCTGGTGCAGAGCCTCCTGGGCACTGTAAGTTTTGTTTGCTTAGAGCCAATCTGAAAATTCTTTTAATCTACTGCCCAATTAGCCTGCAGGGTGCAGGCTTTCACACATCAGCTGTGACAGTGGACAGGAGGGAGAGCGGGGAGAAGAAAAGCATCACTCTCCATGGTGGCACCCAGGCTTACGTCATGTTAGTGACATCATTGTGTGAAAATAAGCACTGCTAGCATTTCCCTTTTTAAAATCCTTTTTACTTCATTATTGTCCTGAAGTTGGTCAAAGTGCCAGTTAAATAGGACCAGACATCTAAGTAAAATAGTATACAGCTTTCAAATCTGGTGTGCCTAGGGGAAGCAGACTTCCCATTTGAACTGAGTTTGTAGCCACGGTGGTGGGATGCCAATGCAGCACACAAAGAAACACTTGTGCTTGAATTTGCAGGCAGAAGCTTCCCACCAGAGCTTTGATTATCCTATAGCCTTACATAGTGAAACCATTGTATATCATTATTGTCTCAGAAATGAGATAATATACAGGTAATTTTTATATGAAGTTATGATGGTGGCCTACCATTTTCTGCATTACTTGCCACACTGACTTTTCAAAGAACCTAGAACAAAAAAAAAATACTATCTTAGTAAATCTTGGTTTTAGAAATCCATTAGCAGCAAGGATGTAACAACTAAGTAATGGCATAATGTCAAGCAGGAAAATATTCAGGTGCCATAAATCCTTAAGCCATCTGCACACTGCGCAAACAGGCATATGAGTCATGTGCTTCGAGGAGGGCGGAAATCACATGGGCTCCCTCCTACCTCTGTGGTCTGGGTAGGTCTGGCTCGAGCACTTACAGAGTGTAGGCAAAAGACCTGGAAACCTCTGCCGCTCTTTTGCAGGCCAATGAAAAATAAAGCTGATGCACAGAAAACAAAAGGCATTTAATAATAATGAATGATTATGTTCATTATTGTTCTTTTCCTTCATTTATCACAACAGGTAATATCCAAATCCAAAATGGATGAGGATTTCTTTAGGAGTACAGCAAAATCAAATCTTCACATTTGATTTTAGCTATTTTGTAAACGTTTTTGTCAAGGCATAGATTTTAATGTAATGGAATTTACATAGCTTATAGTCCACCTACTTTTCAAAACGTTTGACCGACTGTTTTAAATTATGCAGATTGGAGAGTATGTTAGGGTGGGCTTTCGCATGCTCTCATTTTAATACTTCGTGCCTATAGCCTTTACAGTAGAAACCATAACATTAGGTCACGTGGTAGTAGGCTCTGCAGGTTTCATTGCTTCTATCTGTGACTCTAATCTTTTAGTGCGTGCTTTAGTGCAGGCTGTACCAGCGAGAGAATTCAATCCGTTTCCAGGAAATTAGCCTTGTTAATGTGATAGCCAGAGATGCAAGTACAGAAAGGGTTTTCCTCTTATCCCAGAAGCTGTACTCAACTGCCCCCGCTACTGACCTCATAATTTCCAGACGCAGGTGGACGTGGCAATTATAGCTCCGGCAACTCTCTTGAACTTTCTCTGCCAGGTGATGAATCGCAAATGGCTAGACCCTGTGCACAACAATAAACCCAAATCAATCTCCAGTGTGTAATAATGACAAGACAGAAAGACTGGCAGCTATAACAAGGCTCCCGTTGTCACCCACTTCACTGTGGCCCTGATATCCATCATTATCAGCTGAAGCTAGCTCAGGAGCTGGACAAGAAGGTCCGAAGAAGGATGAGTTGTTTGCACTGAAGCGTCCAGTTGGTCCCATCTGGACGAGAGCAAATGGGATTTTTTTTTTTTTTTGCCTGTTCGCTAGGCCAGAGCTGTCCATCATTCTAGGCAGGTGTCTGATCTCTTCATGCTGGGGACAATATGGCTTTATACTAGTTGGTTTTCTCTTCTTACCTCAATATCACATTTTTACTGTTTGGAAGGTTTTAGTTTTAAGCTATGTGCAAATGCCATTCTGTTTCAGAAAAGTGAGCTAATGATATTTCCCATTAATGAAGCAATTTCTTAAAGGACAACATGATTTTAATCCAGTATGAATCACTGTTGAAATCTGTATTCTAAGTCATTTGCATTTCCTTTGTCAAATATGAATATTATTTATTGTTTCTGTAGTGTGATGCAAATTGCCATTTTTAATTTTCCAAATAATGAGGTTGACAGAGCATAAACTATTTTGAAACACTGAGTTCAGTTTTAAACTCTACTTTATGTTCCCTAAATACCATGTGATTATTGGTACACATAGTACTATGTTCTTTATGCCTAGCGCCATTGTATCAAAAATTGAGAGATATCTAATTTAAAATAAAGCTATATAATCTTGATCCTTCAGCATTATATCTTTGTGGCAAGAATAAACAGTATATGATTCTTGCATTTATTGGCCTTAGAGACACATCAGACTGTATTTGCTTGAGTATTTATTTAAGGAAGCTGTCTAATTAGTCACTATCTTTTGTTATTAGAACTTATTTTTATAGTGCACTTTTGCAGATTTAGTAACTCATAAGTGATCATGTTTCCTAACTCTTACCCACAGCTATCTTTATAAGGCTTACAAGCATCTTCATAGGGTGTCTTTATTTCCTATGTCTCCTTTTCTACCTTGAAAGAGAAACAGTTATATAAATATTTCTTAACATTTTTAGATTTAATGTTTGTCCTTAAGATAAATGAATTTGTTATTGATAGAACAACCCTTTGTGTGCTTTGCCTGTTTATTTATAATGTTCCTGTTATTATCATTAAATATATTTTTTAGATAAACCAGTCATTACATAATTCAGACCTAGACCTCTGATATAATGAAAAAAGGCCCCTTAGGTTTCTGTTTCCTGAAAATACAGAATCACTTCTAGAATTCAGGCCAACTGAAACACCATCGTTCATTTTGTCTTCCTCTCGTAATAAATCTTTAGGCCTTGAGGCACCAGACTCATGCAGATTTCTCTGCATTTTAGTGTCTAGATGGAATAGCAGCTTTGAGTTCCTCTGCCAGGGCACATTGTATTTCATCTCTGTAGACCTGGCTTCACCCAGAAGTGAGCACATGAAAATACATGTCAAGAACACTGTTTGCTCATGTTGGAACTTGGGCAATTTGTTTTCAGACTGTGAGCAGTTTCAGCCTATTTTTGGAACCCCTTTGTGGCCTGAGCATTCTTTGCAGTGTAATTTATGGTGGCACTGTAACATATGGACTTTTCATCACTGTCCAGCCCCAGGTCTCAGAGGAGCCGGGACTCTTCTCTCTCTGCCCTCCTGCTCCAGCCTCCACCTCCCTGCCTCTGGAGCAGGTTCACCAGTGTGAAGTTTGCATTAGGCCATGGAAACCTCCAACTAGAAGAGTTACTAAATTAAATAGGATGGAAATACAGTTGGAATAACATTTTATGCATGCCTAGCTCACACGAGCCCTTTCAGGGACCCAGTGAACAGTAGCCAGAGTCTCCTCGTGTGAGCCTGTTCTTCAGTGGCATGCACTTCAGTAACTGGTAAGACTTACTTAAGGCTTGCGTCACACACACCAGATTGGCTGGGGAAGTAGGGAATTCACCCGAGCATCTCTCAGGGCGGTTCACAAATCAGTCACTGTTTATGGTTATGTTACAATGAGGTATTACTTAGGAATTCTTAGAAAAGCTCTTGATCTTTAATGATGCCAATTACTTTCTGAGGCATCTAAGACTAATCCTGGAAACTGGTTAAATGAAACAACGTGTGATAGTATATTACTATATTATACTATAGTATATTACTATATACATGTGACAGTATATTACTATATTATACTATAGTAT
>JAQHUG010000006.1:11662001-11773772 GCA_028555095.1 Dicrostonyx torquatus
TATAGATACATTGTTGTCGATATTGAACAGATACACAGACTATAGATACATTGTTATTGTTATTGAACAGATACACAGACTATAGATACATTGTTATTGAAAAGATACACAGACTATAGATACATTGTTGTTGATATTGAACAGATACACATATAGATACATTGTTGTCGATATTGAACAGATACACAGACTATAGATACATTGTTGTCGATATTGAACAGATACACATATAGATACATTGTTATTGTTATTGAACAGATACACAGACTATAGATACATTGTTGTCGTTATTGAACACATGTACAGTAACATAAAGTAGACAGTAATTTTTGACTGAGTAGTGGAAATTAAAAATCACTTCAAAACTGTTACAAATAATGAAACTCCTTCATGTTTCAGAACAAATTTCAGAACAAACATATTTGTTGCAAAACAAATGTGTGCTCCCATTACTGAAACAACTATTAAGCTTTTAAAATTTAGTTTCTTTATAGATTTGTGCAAGGTAATTTTGCAAACCAAAAGAAAAATTAGGTGTGGATGAAGATTCCCTGAAAGAGCTCAAGTTGATGTTGTTAACAGAACATCTGGCTGTACTCAACACTGTCCGACTGTGCTCCACACTGTTAGCTGTACCCAACACTGTTCAGCCGTACTCAACACTGTCCGACTGTGCTCGACACTGTCCGGCTGTGCTCGACATTGTCCGGCTGTGCTCAACACTGTCGGGCTGTACTCGACACTGTCCAACTGTGCTCGACACTGTCGGGCTGTACTCAGTACTGTTCATGATTATGTGTATAGTCAGTGTCCCCCCTTAGGAGGAACAGCATTGAGCATAGTGACTTTGTTCTTCAGCCCTGTGTCTCTAGGGTTAAATCAGAACACAGAACTGAAAAGGGCAACTGTAAATATCTGGTGAATGGGTGAGTGATGATGGCAGCTTTGTATTGTCCTGGGTTTCTTCACTATACCCTAGTGTCTGTCTACACATTATCACTGTTCATGCTCCTCCTTTGGGCCTATGAAGACGCACTGAGGCACCAAAGCTTCAAGAGATCTGAAACCTGCAGTCTATCAAAGCTTATGAGCTGGGGGTCCTAGCTCTTCTGCCATATGTGCTGTCCAATCTATCTATGAGGGCGTAAATAGTAACGTGTAATGTTTAGAGGGTGGGACTCTGATGAAAGTGCCATTTGGGGAACAAGAAACGAAAACTAAGGATGACTGCATGCGCATTCTTTGCAGAGCGTTTCTGTTGAAGAGCTCATCAGAAGAAATGAGGTTTGGTGTTTGTCCATGATTAAATGAATTGTCATTAGTTTGTTGCACCTACCCAACTCAGCTTTGAATCTAGATGCAAGTTTTCAGTCTTTAAACTTCTCCTTTTTGTTTCTCACTCCTAAGATGAGACTAGAGTCCTTGCATGGTGGTTTTTGTGGTCATTGCTTTTGGGTGTGGTATGAGGAAATAAACTGAGGGCCTTACCCAGGAATCCTAGGCAAACCTTTTATCAACCCACAAACATGTTTCGAGTCAAATTGAAAAGTCAGATTAGCTTATGAACGAGAAAAGAAGCTAACCATTATCTCTCTGTGATACTCCGCTGGAAGTCCTGACTCAGATGCATAAAACCATTTGTTTATCTTACAGCCAAGGATTATGAAGGAAGAAGCTCTGAGTTAAACATTTTTCTTGGGCATTAATCTTTCCATACACAGAAATGAGATTTTTCTGAAAAAAAAATCCAGAAGCAATACTCATCATTTTAATTTTTCAAATGTTAGATTTTAGACAGCAATCTTAAGACATGTTTTCTGATACTTAAGTGTGTTTATATAGTAGGAAATTCTGTAACTTAAAGGGCTATTTGAATTTAGAATTAAATTGAAAAATCTTGATTTATTTCATCATTTACATCTGCCCACTAGTGGAGATTAATTAAGTTAATCTCAGAGTGGTGCCTAGCCCATAGTAGGTGCTCGGCACAGTGATTCTGTAACTCAGCTGAAACACTGATTGTGGCTGTAAAGAAGAGCTTCCTGAATGGAATTTTGGGCCTAGCAGAAAGTTCAATGTTTAGAACATCTCTAACTGCTGCTAGAGAAGCCTGGTGGGGAGGGAAGGACAGGCAGCTAATACAAGGAGAGCTGTCTGCACCTGGCTGTTGTTAACCAGGTGCTCACTGTTATGGTGATTTTGTTGGTTTTTGAAGAGAAAAGCAACACTACTATCAAACTGAGGTGTCTCCCAGTCTGGGCAAAAATGTTTCACAGAAATGTATTAGATGTAAATAATTGAATCCTTTCTGTAATCTGTAAATATTCAGATTCTTCTTTTAGCCATTGATATCTCTGATTTTGTATAAACTGAGCAAAGCAGGTGCCTTGGTGTTTATAGCTCATGCAATCACTTCCGTTTGTGATGTACAAACACGGTGATGAAGGGCTCTTCCTCTCGCACGTGAGAACCTAGGAGCTCGCATGCATTCATCCCCACAGCATACCTCCCATTGTCTAGCTCCACACTGTCCACATACTCAGCCTATGCCTGCTGTGTAACACGTATGTGTGCTTTACAGTTTATATAGCTATTTATTTTATGCCATTGTAGTTTTCTATATGTAGGAGTCATTAAGAAAGCCTCGCTTTGGACCCGCGATTCCTTGTCTTGTTCTTGTAACTGAAAGGTCAGGGTGTCACAGATGACAAGAAAACTGCATAGCCCACTGCCAAGAGACCGTGCTCAAGAGTGAGCCCCTTACACAGTGGCTGCTACATCAGAAAAGGCGTTTAGTTATTAAGCAAAGGGTAGACCAAATTTTTCATCTTCTCTTCCTGTGGGGAGAAATCGTTGCACTTGGATGTGCAGAGACTTAGTCAGCTGAGTGCCAGCATGGACTGCAGCAGGGAGGCCAGGTCTCGCTCTAGGCTTGAAGCTAGTCACCTGCCCAGAGTCTCACAAATGGCTTTGGCTCTGCTTGTCCACTGCTGGAGCTCTTTCTGGATTGAAGAGCACCTCAGTGTGCTGTCCACTGTTATCCCTGCTTGCTAGGCTATCTCAGCCAAATTTAGTATGTTTCTTTTGAGACAGAAATATTGGTTTTGGAGATAACACCTTCAAGAAAAAATAGATACAATCATGAGTCATCAAAAGCTCCGAGGTGTTTGTTTCAGGTAAAGGTCTATGCCTCAGCCACATTTAATAACCCCAGATGCCTAGCCAGTATAAAATAGATTATGTTCTTGGGACATTGTTTCCACTGTGATTTCTTGGTGGAGTTCTCTTCTCTTTTGTAATTAAGGTTTCCTTACTGCTGATCTGGGTGTGACTTCTTTGTCCTCTGCCTGTGACTGGTCATCTTATGTCTTCTTATAGTTGCTACTTGGTTTCTAGGAGGTTGGTCCAGTCTTCCAGATACCCACTTGTAGGGCTCACTCAAGTTCAGGAGAGCCGCCTGTCTTCTCAAAGTCGAGGAGATGTTCTCAGAGGACGAAAGGCCCTTGCAGTATCATTAGCCACTGCCTGCTGTAGAAGGCTTTCTCTCTGGGGATGATAGATTCTAGAAGATCCTGCCAACAACGTGTACTGCAAGATTTCTTCTGAGAGTTTATCCTGAAGAGGAACATCCACCCCTGGCTGGCTACTGCATTTGTAGGAGCTGCTCACGCCCTCCCGGCTTGTGCTATTCTGGGACTTGGCACCTTTTGTTTTTATACTCATCCTTTACATGCTAAACCTCTCCCATCTGCTTTTGACTGCTTTGTTACAAAGCCTTGGCTTGTAAAGATTCTAACAGCAGCACAGAGTCCATGTGACCCTAGAGAATTCTATACTGATCACTGACCCCTGTCCCACCCCTCAGGTCAGGTCCTTCTAGAGAGCCTGGGTCTCTGTCAGTGTCTGAGGGAACTTGTATCCTGGGGCTCCTGCTTGCTTGGACAGCTCTCCTGGCAGTCCCTCCGTTAGCAGCGTGCACAGCTTTCACCCTCCTTTTGTCTCCCGTACATGGCTTCTTCACTCTCCTCTGAGCCTCTTAAGAGAAAATATATAGAACTATTCAGGTGTATCAGTCTCGTGGAAATGACCTGAGCTCCTGTACCTGCCGTCATTCCTCTCCTAAGCAAACCGGCACGCCGTCCATGCCCTAACCACACTTACCACACATAATTAGGTTGCACAGTTGGACCAGAGGTTGACCAGATCCCATTCACATCCTTGGACTAAATGCCATGTTTGTGATGGAATGGCCAGGAGTAGGCCAGAGAAATGGACCACTTGACTCAAGCCTTTCCTAATGCAAAAAGTCAGGGTCCCTGTTACTAATTGGAAGAAGAATTGCTATTGCCCAGCCCTAGTCTTCTCACTTCTAGATCTCTTACCTGGTACTGTAGTTTTGATCCTCTGGTTCTCAGCTCAAAAAACACTTAGGAGTTTTTACCCCAAAAAAGGTTCTTTTATCGTTTTTAATGATTTCTTTTTTGAGGTTATTATAAATACATAGTTTCTTTCTTTTTTTTCCTGTCTCCAAAGCTGCCTGTATATCTGTCCTTGTTCTCTTTGACATTCATGACCTATTTTTTATTTATTGTTGTTTTATGTGCATGTGCACACACATACACACAAACACACATGCATACTATACTTACAAAATGCATAAATACAACTCAGTCTGTACAATGTTCCTTGTATGTACATATGTTCAGGGCTGATGACTTAACTACACTGCAGACAAACTAGGAAGAAAGTTGGTGGCTTTGAAATTCATATGTACTGTATAAATAAAGTGTAACAGAGAGAGGTCTATACCTTCTTTTCAGATTAAGCTTATGTGTTCTGCTGTGCCTTTTACCCGCAAGCTTTGTGTTGTAAACTTGGAACTGAGATTTCATGCGGTGTCGTATATACTATACAGCCCATTGTTTATACATAGTAGATGATAAATACATTGACCTACATGGTCTAAGGAAGGAATAAAAGTTCCTCTGTGTTTGTGTATTAAGAATTGCCTGTTTTCAACCCTCCGAAAGTTGAATGGACTGTGGAAACTAAACCCTGGCTTGTTTTCTTCATGTATACTACTTTGCTTTAAAAAATGCAATGATCTTTCCTACAATCAAGGACTTTCTGTAATTATCGTGCTTTGAGAGACTCCACCTGTCAGACCCCTAGTGACTCCCAAGACTGCACTTTTTAGTGTGTGACAGGACAGCTGCACACACTAAATTTGAAACTGCAGGGGGAAAAGCCTTGCAAACATTGCTGATTTGCCTTAATAAGTGCAGACCTTTGTATTTGTGGGCGTTTGAATAGAGCGTTTAGAGCACTGCCTAACAAGGAGAGAACTTAGGAGAGAAACAGTAGGCCGGTTCTTCATGCTGACACTGACACAGGGTCCCATGGGTTGGCGTTGTGTCACATCTGACATACAAACAATGCCAGTTGCTCTCAGGAACAAGCCAAATTCCAGTGATTCCTTATGGAGGTCTTTTTATTACAGCCAAGAACCTAGTTTGAGCAGGGCTCTTACTTGGGACTCAATCTGAAGAGCTGTGAAAGTCACAGGTTTGATATGATACTTTGGAGACTTAAGGAATTCATTTTCCCTTCAGTTGCACCATCCTACGAGAACTGCTTTCCAGCTGTGTAGATCTCAGCCCTTGCCTCCTAGACATTTCCATATTGCTAACTTTGTTCTAAAGGTGAACTTTGAATGTTGTACTTTCTGAAACAGCCTATCCTGGGATGGTTTGAGTATTTTGCATTGAGCAGAATCAGAATGGGTCCTGTTAGAAACAAGATGTTTTGTGGATCTTGTGTGCTTTCTTTGGTGACATTAACAGCAGTCATCACTTCCTGTCTTGCTCAGAGCAGATGCTTTGGTGTAGCTCTGGGAGGGAGGAAGGGAAAGGCTGTTCTTCATCACCTCTCTTGGTGTGACAGCCACAGTGCTCCCACCTCACCATGTGCTCTGTTGAGAACGCTGGTGTCCTGCTGCCATTGGCCTGACTTCTCTCTGCAGAACAGCACCCAGCAGCCACTGCAAGGGTGGTGCTCAGCCGAGCCCTGCCTGGCCCTACTTCCTATTCCTCTGTGTTTCCTTCCCTTCTCCCACTTTCCATTCTTCATTTTTTTAAATTAGAGTGGAGGCCATTGCACTTCCTTTTGATGACATCATCATCATCATCATCATCATCATCATCATCATCATCATCATCAGGCTTTCCTGTCTGTTGTAAGGTTCACTAAGGAGCATCATTTCAACTTAGAGTCACTTAAGCTCCCCCGACTTTAATGTAAAAGCACAAAACAAAAACAAGCTTTAAAAAGTAATTCTAATGGGGATTTTGAAAAATCTTTGGTTGAAATTGATATGCTAATTTTTATTGTCAGCAATTTTTACCCAGCGTATATACTCAAAACTGAATGATTTGTTGTAATGAGTAGTTCAAAAGTATGTTAGGCAGAGATATGCACCTATTAAGTTTTTATATAAATACACATAAATAAATTGTAAAGCAGTCATGAAATCTGCTGCCATTGTTCCCAGGCCTGGAGCCCTCACCATGGCTGCACCAATAAAGCCTTCCCTAAGTCCATAAAGGCCCTGGTCCTTACGGTTTTTATTGCCAGCCACACATACAGGGCTGCAAATTGCCTTGTTTCAGATTTATTATGTATTACTCCAGAAATTCTATAAAGATCAAAAGAACTGATTACAATGTTGACCTTTGCATTAACTCATCTGAATTTAAATTCAAGTGTTTGATTTGGGAAAATAAGTCCATTTATCATAGGTCGGCTACTGAGGGGATTGTGCCGCACTGATTGGGACTGCTGAGACCAAATTTATTTATTGAGCGTGGGCTCGAAAATTGTTTGTAGGACAAGAGGAACAAGAGTTTGACCTGCCATTGTGTAGTAGCAGGGGGACACTGTGGACATTGCCCTTTACAATACAAAGTGCTTGGTCCACTTCTGTCTTGTTGATAAAATCTCCAATATTAAAGTCAGCAAATATATACTGTTTTAATCACATAAAGCTTCCCTAGTTTAAAGTTAGCAACTCTTTTCTTACTAAAATAGACAACATCCCTTTCAGGGAAACCCCCCGTTCGTAGAAGATACTGGTGTGTTCCCCAATCTGAAATTAACTTAATACATTAACCTGAACTCACACTTCCCATGGTTTTACTTTTGATTTACTAAGAAGGGATTTGTAGCAGTCCTTGATGTGCAGAATTGTAGATTCAATTAACTTTCACCTCCTGAACACACAAAATCTGAAATTTAATCTCATGCAATATACCCTCATCCCCAAATTGCAAATCTTGTCCATATTAACATACATTCCTGCCTTTCCTCAACACTCAGAGTGTCGGACAAAGGGAACAATAATGACAGTCATCTCCTCCATGGACAGACCTGTCCCCAAATACCAATGCTCTTTGATAGTGTAGAGCATCGAGAACTGTGCAGTTGGGACTAGCAGTGATAGACATAACTTGGCCCAGAGTAGCCCTAAGAGCCCGTAGTTGGAGTGAAGAAGAATACATATTCTGGATTAAGATTTATATCCATCTCAGTGACAGTTCAGTTCTCCACTCTTTATGGTGATTAGCCTTCTAACTGCAGCCATGGAGAAGCCAAGACTATTCCCCATTTGCTAAGGCTCACTGAGCAGTCGGGAAGCAATTACAGTACACCCTGGACATTAACAAGGGCTCTGCCCTGTGTGCATCTTAAACTAGGAAAATACAACAAACCATATTATTTTCCTCCCCAGTCTGTAAAGTAGAACTAAAATCATATGGCCCTTTGGACTGTCTTTGGTGAGAGGGTGTGCATGAATGTGCAGGTCAGAGGTCAGTATCAGGTGCCTTCTGCTGCTCTGTACCTTAGCTTTTGAGAGTTTGCTTCTCACTGGAGCTGGAGCTCGTGCATTGGCCAAGGCTGCCTGTTGAGCTCCAGCGTCCTCCTGCCTCTCCCTTCTCAGCACTAGGATTGCAGGTGCGCACCTGTTCTCTATGCGGGTGTTGGGGATGCATACTCAGATTGATGATTGATGTGTCATTCCCCATCCCTTTTCAGACCATTCATAATTCACAGACATAGGACTGAACAATTTGTAGAGCTAATAAAAATTCTGCCACGAAACTAAACTAAACTAAACCACATGACATCACTTTAGTAACATTAACCCATGGTGTGAGAGTTTGCAGACCCTACATGACTTTAATGGAGCTGCAAGTGGATGTCACACAGTGTTGGGACAGCGTCTCCAGCTTGTTTGTCTTGAGCCCACTCTGATGTCACACAGTGTTGGGACAGTGTCTCCAGCTTGTTTGTCATGAGCCCACTCTGATGTCACACAGTGTTGGCACAGCGTCTCCAGCTTGTTTGTCTTGAGCCCACTCTGATGTCACACATTGTTGGGACAGTGTCTCTAGCTTGTTTGTCATGAGCTCACTGTGTTCCAGTCTCACTTTAACCACTAAAAAGCAGAGGCAATTTTAGTAGCTCCTTCTAGGTTCTAAAATAACTGTTCTTGCAGGACATCTTGATTTCAAAGAAATTTTAACCAGAAGGAAAAGACACAAAAGATCAGACTTTTGATCTGCATGAACACAGGTGAGGCAAAATGAGTTTTAATCCAGAAAGATGGGGCTATGATAAAGGTGTTGTGTGTGCATCGTTGTCATGCAGACTGGAAAGACACAGTGTCTGCAGCTGAAAGATAAACGTTTGTACCCCTGAGTAGTGTAGCCTGCATGTCAGTAAGATCTACTTAGAAATCTGTAAGAGAAGCTTCTGAATTTCTTTGAAATTGACTAAAATTGATTAGCAGCAAGAAATCCTTGAAGGAAGGAATCTTTGCAGCATTATCGATATGAGTTTCTCAATAATATCTAAATTATTGGATTACTGTGGTATGTAGTTACCAGATGAAGTGTTTCACCTGTTCATTATTTAGTTTACATAGGCGTTGCGTCTGAGTGCCTTGATGCACTTTGATGAACTAGACTCGTCCATCCCACCATCCTTATCATAAAGGCTTGATTATGTTTTTATTCTTGGGCAGCATCAGGTAGTAGTGGGGGGAGTCAGGTTTCTCCCTGAGAGAATCCTGCTGGCAGCGTGAGGAAATAGCCTTTATATGCTTGTCCGTCTCAACTCTCGTAAGCTAAAGAACTTCACAACGCAACAATTGTTCCAATGACTACTATGGGCAGACATTGTCTTAAATAACCTTGGTAGGAAAACTTAATTGAAACAGGCCCCATGGCAAAGCCGAGTAGACATCTACCCAACCCACAATGGGTGCTCGTCAGTACTGGCATGGTAGATGGGCGTGGGGATTAGGAGAAAAGGAAGAAGACCAAGGGACCCTGTCATTTCGGATCTACATGGATATAATCTTCAGATGCAAAACATGATAGAATGTTTTTGAAATAATTTTTAGAGAAATTTTTTATTTTATTTACATTTAAAAATTGAGGTCTGTTGATTAAAAGTGAATGTAGCTTATATACCTCTTGTTTTTTATGAGCTATAGTTATTAAGGATTTAGTATACTCATAGTAGTTAGCACCTGAGTAAAAACTTCCTAAAAAGTAGAAAATAAGCAGTTTACATCAAAATCACATAGCGTTCACCCTGATCACTACTAGGTTCCAAAGAAGTCAGAGCAAAATGTAGGCTGATGTAAACGGAGACTGCTCGAGAAAAAAAATCAGAAATTTCCTGTCATGCGTGGACAGATGGGAAGTAGCAGAGATGCTGGGAGCCCAGAAGGAAGAATGAGAATCAATGCACAGAACTGGGAGGAAGGCAGCGGCAGCTCCAGCAGAGGTTTTGAGGAAACATCCGTGTGTGTGCCTTACAGAACACCTGTGAGGTCAGAATTAGGTGCTGTTAGGGTGTCATTAGGGTGACACTACGCTGTGAGGTGACTCGTTGCTGGGCTGCACAGTTACTCTGGAGGAGTCACCGTGCTGTTGTCCCAAGCTGGGTTGTGTACATACCTCTAGTTCCAGCTGCTTATGAAGCTGTAGCTGGAAAAGTGTTTAAGGGCAGAAGCTGGGGCCAGCCAAGGAAACATAGCAAGGCTCCCATCCCAACAAAATGAAAGACTACATTGTAAAAACAAGAGACTGCTTCATCACATCGGTAAGAACTGACGTTTTCTTCCCACTGTGTAGTAACTTAGATGATTCACAAATCTTCTTACATGTGAAACTAGAAAAACTGACCAGTGCTGAAAACAGAGGAAACAAGTGAAAATAAATTCTTAGATTAAGTGAAAGCGAAGAGGCTTACTTGAGCTGTAAGAGTATTACTTGAGCTGTAATCAGCTTGTGTGGGTGGGAGAGACAGAAGAGTTCAGGGGAGAGCTGAAGCCGGGGTGCCATATGCGTCCAGGGTTTGTGAGCAAAGGATGGCAGCAAAGTTTCCAGCGGGAAACGTGTGTGAATCTGTAGGCATCATGGCTTACTGCCTGAAGTTCTTCCATTTTGTTTTTAATATATGTTGAGGGTCTAGGGACATAACTCAGTCAATATACTGTTTGTCACATAAGAACGTTCCAGGTTCAGACACCAGCAGCTATGTGAAAAACTGGGCCAGAGAAGCTTGCTGACTAGCCTGCTGAGCCTGGTAGGTCCTGCCTCAAAACTTCAAAGTAGATGGCTTTTCGCAGACACATTCATAAATGTAAATCTGAATACACGAGCAGACAGAATATTGAGTTTTCCTATGAACAAGAATTTAATATCCACTGTAGATGAGAAGACAGTCTTGCCTTCTGGCTTTAACGTCAACACCTACAAAAAGCTAAGGAAATCATAACTCACTCCTTGATGGACCCACATGCTGTCAGCTCACTGACCTTCCTAGGGCTGAACAGTAGGACTTGACGTTGAGATGACGTCTTGTGTGGAATTGTTTAAATCAAGTGGTTAGAACTAAAGCCTAGCAGGAAGTCTTCCTAACAGTTAGGTTGGAAGGGAAGTTGTCAGGCTACTTGGTAAAGAAATCGGGACTATAGACGTTAGGCTGTAGGAGATAGGCCTGCTCCTCCTGATGCTAGATGGGGTGATTTGGGTGAGATGTCCCCCAGTCTCAGTCATTTAAATACCCGCTCCAGTTGTGGCAGCTGAATGGGGAGGCTTGGAAGGTGTGGTCTTGTGCTGGGGGCTCTGAGATTTTAAAGACCTGGCATTTCAATCCTCTCTGTGCTTTGTGTTTCTCCCACAAGATTTGAGCTCTCAGCTTTTGCTCCTGCTGCTGTACCAGCCCCTTTCTGCCATCATGGAATCTCACCCTCCGGAACCTTAAGCTCAAGTAAACCCTTGTATAAGTTGCCTTCCTTATGGTGCTTTATCAGAGCAATAGAAAACAGTGTCTAATACACCAGCATTTGTTGAGGCTGAACTATTTGTTAGCATTTTCCTAATAACTTTGTATATAATAAATAACTCACAGAATCATCATGCAGCATCAGGAGCAGACTCTGCTGCCAATTACGCATGTGTAAGGGGATGGTAGGGAGCGGAGTGACAAGAAAGCTCAAGTGTGGCACAGCATCGTGGGTTGGAACCAGACACTCTGGCTCTAAATTCTGCACCAAGCACCAGTCCCATTGTGTCAAGTTGAGCTTTGTTGCAGGCATCTGCTGTACCCTACACTGAATACAGTTGGAGCTGTAATAAATCATATCATGTATTACATGCAGTCACGTGGCCGGGAAATATCAAGAGGGTCCACATTTAGAGATAAGCGTTTTTTAGTCCAGGTGATAATGGGTGCAGAATGTACCAAAATCTTTTTTACTCTTTTTTAGATATCCCATTTAAAAACAAAACCAAAACTGACTGTCCATGTTTTGATAGATCCAATCAGGGAGTTTAAAACAGAGTTTAGTCCTGGCACAGAGACAGGTAATCCTAGCACTTGAGAATTGATACATAAATGTTCCAAGTTCAAGGCTAGCCTAGAAAAGGTAACAAGACGTTTCCTCAAAAAATAAATAAGAATAAAGAACAAAACAGGAAACAATCATGTCGATACATGTACATACTCAAAATACTGAAGCAGGAGGATTAACAAGACCACTTTGGGCTTCATAACAGAAGACTCTCTCAAAAACTAAAAAATAAATAAGATAGAGGAGAATTTTGTTTTGAATATGAAATATGTCTGTCTCAAATTGAAAGCAACTGGACAATTAAGGCCCTGGTTAACCTAAGATGGGCGACTTTTAGTAATGACTCTAGTACTTAGTACAGTTGATAAGATCTTCAATTGAACACTGCTTGCTAGAATGTCACGCATACTCCAGGGGACCTTCTGTCCCCCAGCCCTGGAGTTACCGATGTACACAGCACTGGACCCAGGCTTACATAGGTGCAGGGGTCCAAACTGAGGTCTCATGCTTGCAGGGTGTGCCCGCACCTGCTGACCCATCTCCCGTCGCTGCCATTTCTAAGATGCTTTTCAGACGCTGTCCACCCCAGACCACAGCTTTTTCAGTGTTTCTAAACAGCCTTTAAAGGAAGCTGCTCTGATGCCAGCTTTCTTAGATGTCCTTTCAGACACATCTGGAGATTGTCTAGGTGTCCTCCAGTCTGCCCAGGTTGATCTCTACGCCCCCATCACAATGAGCCCCACATTTCTACACTAAAATAGGGAGTCTTCTGCTTGCTGGGCAGGGGAGACTCAGGGTAAGTTATTGCAACCTGTGTAAGCTTCATTGATGAAAACATGCTCATTTCTGGAATCTCAGAGAGCAGTAAAAATAGGTATTTTACATTAAGGTTCCTAAAGTACTTCATCTAGGAAGTGCTCACTTTGTACAAATCAGTACTAGTGGCCTTGTTACTAAGCGTGTGACAGCTTAGGCACAGGGATGTCAGAAAACAGCTGAACGATGTTTCTGAATTTGGAGTTGCCCATAGCTACTTGTCATTCTGTGTCTATGCCCAGTCCAGCAGAGTGAGGTTGCATAGAAATTGTGTCCATATTTCAGACGACAGGAGCTGTTTGAGAGTCCCAAGTCAGGTTTAATGTTTCTGGAGCCAAACGTTGATGCCGATGGGAGAACTGAGGAGATAATCAGTGCTGTCCAGGTTCTTAGCTGCGTGGTGCTTGACTGGTACAGCTCTTACGAGTGACTTCTGCTGCAATACATTTAGAGGTTTTGACATCCCATCATATTTGCAGTTTATACCAACGCTTGATGGCATCATTTTTGTCTGTGAATTATTTCTAGGCAGTATGCTGCCTACAGAGGCAATTCAGCAATCTTTCCTCTGTATTCTTTTTCTCCATAACTTTCACCAACTTACATGTAAAACTGTTCAGGAATTATTTTAAAAGGCTATAGCATGTCTTTCACTTCTTGCATTTTAAAATTTATGAATATTTTATTTAAAACAAATGGTAAATTCATTTACGTGGTTTATTCTCTGCATAATTTCTTATCTATAGCTTTATTTTTTATGAAACTGCAGTTTGAATGTTTGTAATTGTACAGATGATGACTAAGGCAAGGTTTCTAAAGTGTACACAGCTGCAGTGTTGAAACCAGAGTGAAGTACCTGAGTGTCTACTGAACTCTAGGGCCACTTCAGAGGGCCGGGTACCGTACGGGCACGGTAATTATACCTTTAACTCATCTCACTTCAGAGGGCCGGGTACCGTACGGGCACGGTAATTATACCTTTAACTCATCTCGACACGGTTCAGTGTATACAAACATATTAAACTCTGATGACCATTAAATGGTAGATTAGACATTCCTCTTGAAAAGTATGCATTTTGTAAAGAAATGAGCATATATGTAATTTGATATGATGCATTCAGGTAAGTAATGTAAGAAAGACTCAGATGTAGTCAGAGTGGAGAGAGACGGTACTCCTGCTGCATGTAGACTTCAGACTTCAAATTTCTCATTGTAGATACCAGGGGAAGGCACACAGCACATCGGGAGGAGACGGTGCACTCCTGCTGCTGCTCCAGCCAATGCCTAGCTCCTCAGCAGGTTCTTTCAGACCCAAATAATTGGCCAAGAGAAAAGCAGCTGTAAAACATGCATCTCAGAGACCAGTGAGGTAGATTAGACACTCTTGATTTATTTAAACTGGTGACCTTTCCACTAATTGGAAAGCATCCGCATCATCACCCCGTATTGTCAGGAATCGTGTGTTCGTAGAAGTTGGTTGGTTTTATGGTTTCGATAGGAAGGTGTAGGATGTTAATTTATAAAGTAACCTCCAAGTGGTTTCAGACAGACGTGTGGAGACACCCAGTTCAGAGGGACCAGCAGGACGGGGAATGTTTGTAGCAATAGTGCTAGAACACAGTACCCTATGGATTTCAGCTGTTTACTATTATTACACCACTCTTGCCAGGTTACAGGACTGCTCGTTTCAAATCCTCATTAGGAGTAGAGAGTCCTGGATCATGTGCCCCACACAGTCAGGCCTTCAGGAACCAGCAGCGTTGTCCTCCTAACTTCAATGAGTGTGCTGTTTTTACTTTTGCTTCTCAGCAGGCAAGGGGCTGTCTCAAGTGTGGGCCCTCTCCTGGAGCCATGCCTTGTCTGCAGTTGTGCCTCCTTAGGGAATCTTCCCTTGGCACCATAAGCTTCTTGGTCCTTCCCCCTCGCTTGATTAGAGATAGAAGGACACTTAGGAATGCTGGCTCTGTGTTGTAAGTAGGGGAGAGGTGTTCCCAGCGCCTGGCTCCCAGCCCCCAGCCGCCGGCCCACTCAGCTGCTGGTTGCTTGCTTATGCCCGAAATAACCACATGATAATTATATTCATTTAAACTCTGCCTGGCCCATTATTTCTAGCCTTTTCTTGGCTAGCTTTCATATCTAAAACTAACCCATTATAAAAGTCTGTGTCACCACAAGGTGGTGATCTTACCGGGGATCATTCGGCATATCTGACCCTGGAGGCTTCATGGCGGGAGCCTCATGGCGACTGTCCCTGACCCAGTCTTCTTCCCAGTGTCCTCTTCTCTTTTCCCTGCCTAAGTCCTGCCCTCTCAAATGGCCCAGGCAGCTTCTTTATTTAACCAATCAAAGCACAGAAATAAAGATGGACCCTCCTACAGCTCTGCCTTCCTCCCCCTGTCAGCCTAGTTTTCCATGTGTCACAGGAACCAGGACAGACAGACAGAAAAGGGATTTCCTGTAATGTTGTGTGAGAACAACCTGGATTTCACAGCTCAGGGTTCTGAATGGAGGAGCCAGAAAGCAGCTGGGAGTGAGGTTTATTGAAGACTGAAATATGCAAACTTAATATTAAAAAAAAAACTATTTTCCTTTTTAGTTTTGACTTTGGCTAACCGTAATGGGGTATAGCAGTATCAACCAGGCATGTATTTCAGCTTAGCTTTGAAAGACTTGAACATAAATCATTTGTAGGATGAACAATAGTTTTAGACTTCTGAGCCTTCAATATTTATTTAGTCTGTTTCCCATGGCTTTCTCGTAAGGGTTGCTTTCTCATTTATAATCTACAGCCTCTGTGTCTGTATTTCACATTTATAGTCTTCCAGCACCTAAAATTCAACTCATCTCTCTTGGATTCTTTGTTAATTAAAACAAACAAGAACCAAAACAAAACATAGCCAAGCATTTCCCAGCTTGGGTTTTATCAGAAAACCTCTGGTAGTGTGTCTGGCTTGGTAGTCAGTGGGTCACTGTTGATTTCCTCTATTTTAAGTTTGTAAATGCTGAGCCAGCAGAGTTTGTATTACACAGTCCTTTAGACTCTTTTATAGTGCCCAGCAGAGTGCCAGGTGCAGAGAAAGGTGTTCTTCTCTCTCCCTTCTCACTGGTGGGCACTGAGCAGTTGAATGGCAAGTTTTCTAAGATGGAAGGTGGAACTGAATAGGTATAGCAGACTTTCTTATTGTCAATTAAGAATTGACAATTAAGAATTCAATTAAGGATTGAACTTGGTGCAAGCAACAGGACACCAAATGGCAGCTGATGGACACAGGGTTTGGTTTCTGCCCTGATTCTTGGAAGGCATAATTAGATGGTGTGATTGATTCAGGTGAAGAAACAGATCTTAGAAAGCCTTTGGCTTTTTCAGTCTTGCACTCCTAGTTAAAATTGGCACACACACGGCTGAACAAATGCCACCTAAGTCCTTTCTCAGGCACAGTTTCTCCAGCTCCACTTGCGGCTCACACATGACTACCTCCAGCTTGCTGACTGCAGCTCGAGTTGAAATAATTTTTTTACCTATATCAACTTAAACATCAGTCTACCATAGAGTATTCTAGAAGCATGAGCTTGTGACCTTGTGGCTCTTTCCTTGAGATAGACATTGGCTGAAAGATGCTAAAAGTTTCAGGTTATCCTGGGGATTTTTCTTGGGATTCGCTAGGTATGTGATATACCAAGCCCGTAATCTCACTGTCTAGTCACCAAACTCAGCTTCTTTGATGATTCACGCATTCCCTCATTTAGGTCTTGAAGAGTATGTTGCACATGTTTGTCCTTGTGACCTTTCTCCTCCCTTCTCAGGCCAAAGCTGTACATTTTAGTTATGGAAAGTTTAAGGTCTATGACAGTGTAGGTCTCCAGACTGGCCTGCATCTCAGAGCTGATGTTTGCGTCAGTCGAGCAGCCTGCAGAGTACACTGTTTTTAATTGTTTCCTTTGCTAACTGTATACTGGCTTAAAGATGCAAATACAATCTGTATTTTCCTTATGACTTACTGCGAATGTATCCTTGAGATTCTTAGAAACCATCTTTTAGTATCAAGAGCAGCTGTAACCTTCTTTCCTTGATTTAAGATTCCACACAACACCGTTGCCCTTGTAGGGAAGGAACAAAACTGACTACCTTCCCACAAAGGGAATAACACACAATGCGCTCCAGAAATGTGAGTGGGCAGCAGCTGGTGTGCGTGGAAAGTAACATTGGCTACCGAACTGAGGATATTGCTCATGTGGTTCTCAAGTATAGACATTATTTTTAACTAAGCACATGAAAGTCTTCATAGTTGCCTTAGATTCTTGGATAAAAAAATATTTAATGCACAAATAGAATTTTGGTCCAAAAAGCTATTTTAATAATTTGTTATGTCCTTAGATGTGCGCTTAGTCTCTTTACCCTCAAAAGTAACTCTCTGTCCTCTTCTATAACCAAATACATATACATATATGAAAAAAGTTTCACATGTACCAGGCTCTTCAGTACCATATGTATATGTATATACATACATATATATATACATATATGACATATGTATGAAAAAAGTTTCACATGTTCCAAGCTCTCCCTAGAAAACTATTGGCTGTCACTTTTGTTTTTTAAATCCTGCCCTTTATATAATAGATTGTACACATGAATTCATAAGGACAAGATGCTTTCTTGCAGTCTGTGTTTTATATATATATATAACACACATATATATATAAAACTGTGCTGAAAACCACACACATATATGTGTGTATTTCTATGGACACACACATACATATAAGACTTTCAATACAGTTATGTCAGGAAGGAAATGAAACATTTTAATTTTTAGTTATTCAAATGCTTTGTGGTAGTTGAATGTTATTTTAAAGAAGGTTTGATTATCCAGAGAGATAATAAAATTTCTGTATACAAATACTTTTTGTGAGTTGCAGTATGTGCTGTATATTTGAAGCTAATAACCAGGGCTTACAGAGGGTCATTGTGTCATATCCCAGTGGAATCTAGTGAGATGGAAGGTTATCTTAAGTGTCAGCCAGGTAACCCTGTGAACACTTCTGAGCAGGTAAGATAATGGGACTGAATTTTGAAGTGAGGGTTGGAATATACGGGAATATTGTGACATATGAGAACCATAACTTTAAAAATAAATATAGCTATTCTTTCACATCATTATACGTATAATTTAAACGTGTACTCATTTAAACAATATAGTTTACGTTTAAATTGATAAATAGTTCTCTCATTCCTGAGAGGCATATAGGAGACTGATGAGCACAATTAAAGATATGTATGTATGTATGTATGTGTATGTATATATGTATGGGGCATAGCAGGTAGGTAGACAGATAGCAAAGCTGTCGAAACTGGAAGCATGTTTTTCATCTGAGATTCCATGTTAATGTTTCCTACTACTAATAGTAGAGTAAGAATTTAACTCTTTTGAGCCTGCAGAGATCGCTCAGAGGTTTAGAGCACTGGTTTATTTTCCAGAAGACATGGGCTCAATTCTCAGCACCAGCATGGCAGTTCACGGCTGTCTGTAACTCCAGTTCCAGGGGATCTGACACCGTCTTCTGGCTCTCCTGGCACTAGGCACACATGTTGTACATAGACATGCATGCAGGGAAAACATCTATACACATAAGTATATTAATTTAAAAATTAATATTATATAAGTAATTAAATAAAAAATAATTTAGCTCTTTTTAAAAAATTTGTCTATTTAAAATATATCCCAGCCACAGCCTTCCCTCCATCCTCCCTTCCCAATCCCTCTCCCCCATTTCTCCCATCCAACCCCCCACTCCCCTCCTCTTCCTTCTCCATCCAGGAAAGAACAGGTCTCTTATGAGTATCAATAAAACATGGCATATCAAGTTGCAGTAAGACTAAGCACCTCCCCATGTACTAAATCAGTATTTAGCCTTTTCTTAATTGCTAGTAAGTTTTGAAAACAAAAATAAGTTGACCCAAACATAAGCATGGTAATAATGCTTTTAATTGTTCCTTTGTATTACTATGTTTCTAATATTGGGTGTGTATTTAAAGATTTATTTTTGTTTTATGTATTCATGTTTATGATCATTTGCATTCATGATTGTGCATGTCCGGTGCCCTCAGAGGCCATAAGAGAGTCCCTGGATCGGACTGACAGGCAACTGCAAGAAGCTGTGTGAGTCCTGGGGCTGGAACCCAGGTTCTCTGCAAGAGGGCAAACGCTTTAGGCTGCTGAGCCGTCTCGCCAGCTCTCTAGCACAGTATTGCACAAAATGTCAGACCATTCTTTTAAACTGAAAATGATGTAGAAGAATTTAAGTTTTGTGTTTCTTGGTATGCGCCTACAAGATAATTTCGTAAGACTTAAACGTGCACAGTATTTTGAGCAGATATGTTTTCTCTGTGTGTGTATGTTTTAAAAAATGACTCATAAAAAGCATTTATTTTTAAAACGATGTGTGAATTGCTTTGATTTGATTGAATAAGCAAGTGAATATGGCATGTAAATTTCAGTTTGGGAAGAATGTGTAAACTCTCAGTATAATTTAAGCTTGCAGAATTTTATGAAACCTTAAAGTGTCGTGCCATCGCGAGGACATATCTCTGGTCCATCTGCATCTACTCATAAGCACGGTGCCGTTTACAGCGTCTATATAAGCATATGTTGTCTTCTCCTTCTTGAAACTCAAAATGTGGCACGTTGTATACGGGAAGGATTTCAGAAGCCCCTGGTCAGCCAGTAGAGGCCACTCATAGCTTGCTGAAACTGGATGGAAACTGAAATTTCACCATAGCCCTGATGAGCATCATTCAGAGCTGCTTAAAGTTGAGATGGTTACTCAGAAAAAAATTATCATAAGCCAGTATGAGAGTAGCTACCACTGTGCCTTTTACATATTTGTGATGCAGCTTTTCTGTCGAAGTATTGAGATCACTCACTAAGGTGAGTAATTGCTATTAGTAATATAAATATAGGCTGTTGGTAATCATACCAGAAGCATGAATCTCTGCATTCAGTCATTATAATGATTAATATTCTAAATTCCCAGTTCATACAGAGTACATATTAACTAGGAAAAACTGTGTGCAATGGGGATTTGAAATTATTACATCGTGTAGTTTAGTCATATGTCAGTGTATTTGTGTGCAGATACATAGAAGATAGATAGGCAGATATTTTGTTTGTGTGTGTGTATATATATATATACATACATCATTATAGATTTAGGATAACTGTTTTTGCTTTGACAGCTCTTAGAAAAACGTGTCTTTATTTGTTGAAAATGTACTCCAGTGACTTCAAAGTTGAAGCCTGTGTATTCATCCGGTGCTCCCTGGGAGGCTGGGACTCTGCAGTCTCCAGTTCCCTCCAGACTGCCAATCATGAGTGAAAGGAAAGCCTATAATTTTATGTGATTTATTTTTTCCTAGTTTTGTTTTTTTTAAGACACATTTTTTTGCATTTAGATTTATACTTGGTTTTGAAAAAAAGGGTAAACAAACCAAACAGTACATGCTCTAGTTTTTCTCTGAGTTTCCCCTAATATTCTCATTCCAGAGTCTTTATAGCCAGCACAACTGTTAAAAGTTGTTCTATCTGCTGTCAGTGACAGCCTGGTGTATGTGCCAGATTCTCTACTGGAGCTGCCAAGCCCCTCTCTCTTCACATGGCTGAGGATTTGCAGGGAGGTCCCTGCCTGTGCTTGGGTTTATCTTCTGGGCTGAAAGTTTTCAAGATTATTTGTGATCCAGGATGCCATCTTCTGTGGGAACCCTACTTGAGGAAACTTGCTTTCCTTGGTTGTCTCCCTGCAGGAGAAAAGTGCTCAGTGGTTAGCAGATCATCGTCATTCAATCCATCCCTGGCAAGGTTCTGGTCTAGATTATGCGCCCTGACCTCAGCAGGTATTCATTTCTCCATCTGTCATCTGAGAATGCCCTTTTTCTTTTGAGGACCCTTATTTATGAAATGTCCTATAAAAGAGGCAAGAACTATATATAAAGTATGGGAGTGTCATTGTCATTAATAACAATAAGAGTGTTGCTGTTTTAATTCTTGGTATCTCATACGATTACTGTGGTAGAAGGGTTCCTCGGTTCTGGCCCCCTCATGAGGAAAAACTCAACAAGACACAAAGAAGAATGCAGCAGTAAGGTAAGGTCTGTAAGAAAACAAGAGTCCAGAGCTCTGCCTTTTTAATCCTTACCTACCTCATTTTGCCTCCTGATTGATGGGTTCACATGTACCCCCTTCCCAGGTCCTCTTAGAACCGTTGAGCCCAGAAGTTCTTTGTTTCCTTTTGAGAGCTGCTCATGGTCTGTTGACGGACTGCATGACTACTTGACTGTGTCTGTCTGTCTTCTACTTCACGTTTTTATTAGTTTTTTGATTCCTTAATTAATGCTTCCAAAAGGGTTTAATCTCTTCATAGTGAAACACGATGTTCCTTTGGGAAACCTTTCATCCTGACTGATGGGTGAGATCATCATAGCCACTCATTTAATTTAGATAAGTAAGGTTATGGGTGCTTTTCTCTAATAGTGACATCAGCCCTAGCTCTGCTGATAGGATCAAGCTTCTTGTGAGCGTGGTATTTTAAACGTATCATAGATGAAGGGAGCCTGGTATATATTCCCATACTATTAACAGGTTGAAAAAAATCCCAAACTTTGGTCTGGGAGGTAGCTCTGTCAGTAAAGTGACTACAAGCATGGCTTTGGTCCCTAGGACCCAGTAGAAAAAGCTGGGTGTGCTGGAACACTGATAGTCCCAGTGCTTGTGGGTGGAGTCTCCACGATGCCTGGCATTTGCCATGAAAGTCCTTTTCTTGGGTAGCGCCTCGGGAACAACACTCAAGATTGTGCTCTAGCCTCCTCTCGCGTGTGTGTGCAGCCCTACAACACATAGACAAAATCCCAAACTTTGGGGCATTTGCTTAGTTGGAAAACTAAGTTATTGTACTAATTTAATACAATAATAATTCAGTGTTGAAATCTCAGATAATCCACTTGTCCTCAGAAATAGACTGTTTTCATTCTTAACATATTCTTTCCAGAGGACATTGTCTAAAGCTAAACCTCCTGCTGGGTGGTGATCATTCTGACGCACCCATCACACACCATGGATTCTTACTGCATCCATCTATTCTCGGATATCTCACATTCAGGAAAACTTCCCTGATCCACTTTGCAAATGCATATTTTACTTTCATAGACACCCAGAAAAGGAAAGTAGTTTTCTTATTATTTACTGATTATTCTCATTCTTTAAAAAAATATTTATATGTCAGTATGTATGAATTTCACATATGTGTGCATGTGTGCATGCATGTACATGAAGTGCAGAGGATGACATTGGATCCCCTGGAGTTACAGTTGATCATGCACCAACATGTATGTGCTGGGAACCGATCTGAGTCCTCTTGAGCAGCAACAAGTCCTCCAGCCACTGGGCCATCTCTCCATTCCAGTGATTATTCCTCTTCTTAGGGGAGAAAATAACAGAAAAACAGAATGTAACTCAAGACTTACAGGAGACTTTTCTGGTAATAGGAAAAAAAAAGTCACCCAGTTGAATGGGAACTGTGTAGTGCTTATCATGTCGTCGGTGTAAGCATAATTCTATATAAATGCTAGGTTACTTCTAAGGGATTGTTCAGTGGTCTGCAGCATGCCTGGATGCTGTGCTGCTGTGTGTAGGGCAGTCCAGTGGCTGCTGCGTGCAGTCAGCTTCCTCGGGAGGTGGGGAACAGATAAGGAGAGCAACATCTGAGGGGAGCTCACATTCACTTCCTTCTCCCTGACCTGTGGAGCCAGGGACAGCTACGGACTGGGAACGCTGTGTGAAAAGCAGTAGTTCAGAAAGTTAAATTTAGCAAGTTAATAAGATGGATGGAGCAAGACTAAATTGCGTAGTTACCTTGCTGGTGTGGCTAACCCCCTCCCTTTATTCCTTATAAACCAGGTGCGTTCCCCGTTACTCTAGTGTTATCAGTCAAGTGCACACCTTTGTGGGTTTCACAAGTTTTGTCCTGAAGTCATTTTTACATTTTTGCATGTTGCCTTAAAAGTAATTATAACCTTTATTTTCTGTACCTTTGTGAATTGTGACCTATCTGTAATACTGTTGAGTGTTGGTGGCATGGTAAAGTGTGTTATTCACTTCGAGGGCAGCAGTGTCGGCATTGCCTCGCTCTGCTGAAGTACTCTCGGAGAGTCTGCGGGGATAGATGTAATAACCATTTGCCCGACTGGCTTGATAGAATATCATTTCCTCAGCCTTTTAAAAAGGACAATGGCTCTACACAGCAGCCAGGACCAGTTTCCTTCTGTTTTTGTTGTTGATTGGTTGGTATTGTGGCTTTGGTTTTTTTTTTGTGTGTGTGTGTTTGTTTCTTTGTTTTTATGCCTTTGCCCATCAATCATCCAACTCTTGCTTCCTGTGCCTGAAATTTAAAGTCCTACTTTGGAACTTGCCTTATTGGGTGGCTTTCCTTGACACCTGTCACATGCATTTGATGGACACATTAGTTGAGCATAGTTGAGGCTTTCATACAGGGCTTGCTTGACTGTGAAGGCTTGCTTCTCTCCTCAGTGTCCTCCAATTAATCGTTATCCTGAGAAAAGAGGGAACTGCTGCATCTGGACAAACTGGCAGGTGGTTCAGGCCTTGCCTCCCTTCAGCCTGGAGGCTACAGGGCTTAGACTAGCCAGACCTCACCAGATTGAAAAGCCCTCTTTTGAATGGCAGCCTGACACAGTTAGTGTTGTCAGTGTGGGCACTGAGGCAGAAGAGTGTGCAGAGGCAACTCAAGTGCGGTTGACAGTAAGCACAGCGATGATGGGAAGGCTTGCTGGAGGGAGAGAACAAGCTGCTGGTTTCCGGTCCTGCTTTCGGGACGGACGCCCTGAGCAGTGTGCCGTCCACCCCGGGCAGCCCTGTCCCAGTCTCACAACCCGTGTCTCAGCTCACTTTCTGATTTAGGAGGGAATGTCAGCTCTGTAATGGGAACCTGCAGGAGGGTTGGCCATGGGAAAATAAAGAGCAACCGCCCTGCTCATCTCCAAAAAGCACCAATCCTCGTGTTAAAAGCCTTGATGGAGAGGACAAGAGCTTCTCCAGATTTGTCTGCTAGACTGAGAGGGTCGGTGCTCCCCACACCTCCCTTACATAGTTGGGGCCACATGTTCATCTCTCACTGCCACAGTGTTTCCTGAAGTCGATAACATAGCTGCAAACAACAGCAGCACAAGGTGAGATCACAAGAGAAGAAAAGTTACATTGTAGAGAAATCATCTCTTTCTGGCTGTGGGGTTTCGTTTTAATTTGTAGAAGCACAGATGATGTAAGCAAACATTAGAACTACCCTCACTACCAGTCTAGTAATACTGAGCAACTGAACCTAAGGACTTAGGCATGCCGTATGATGTCTGGGATCGTTATTACTAACACTGACTAATTAAATAAAGGTTAACCTCTGAGTTTTAGAACTCCCAAGAACTCTGTATTATTTAAGTACTTTTTTGTGCGAAAAGCAAAGTACCTGTTGTCCCACTAATCTTATGAGGTAAAAGTTTTGATACTAATAAACTTGACTGTCTGGATGGACATGGTGGCACACATCTCTATGCAGAAATAGGAAGATCTCTGAGTCAAAGTCAGCCTGGTCTACATAGTTTTAACTCTAGCCAGGGCTATCATGAGACCCTGTCTTAAACAAATCCAAAAATATCCTTGACTGTATGAATATTTGATATGGCTATTTAAAGAGCTATGTCTAAAATAGCTTATGATTTCTTTCTAAAATTTCCTTAGAATTAAATAATCACTATATGATCTGATTTTGGAAATTTTTTCAGGGACAAGGGCTGTTCCACTGACCTATGCCTCCAGATTTTCTTTTCCATTTAGTTTTTGAGGTTATTTTATTGTGTGTGTGTGTGTGTGTGTGTGTGTGTGTACATGAGTGTATGTATGTGTAGCAGGAATCTCCAGAGGCCAGAGGAGGGCGTCAGATCTCTGGAACTGGAGGTGGTTGTGAGCCACCATGTAGGTACTGGCAAGAGCGCCAATTGCTTTTAACCACTTAGCCATCTCTCCAGCCTCTTTTCTGTTTATTTTTATAAATATTATAGACCCTGAATTAATTATAGAACAGCTATAAATGTTTATAACTCTTTAAATATGTTTCTGAAAGGTTAATACCTTGATGTATCATGTTAATAATCATTTAAATATTTTGAAAGTTTGAAATACTCTCAGACTTGAGTACAGTCCTGCTCTCCATGGAGGAATTCTGTATTGTAGATCTCATGCTCAGATGTGGGGTAAGGGTTCTACTTGTAGCTACATTGAACTCTGAAGTGTGATACTCACAAAAGAACAGCGGGGATACTTCAAGTAAATGGTTGTCGACCTCTGGGTCAAAAGGGGTCACATATCAGATATCCTGTATATCAGATATTTACATTATGATCCATAATGAGCAAAATTACAGCTATGAAGTAGTAATGAGATAATTTTATGGTTGGGTGTCACCACAACACGACGAACTGTATTAAGGGTCACAGCACTAAGAAGGACCTGGAGAAAAATTATTTGTGTTTCTCCAAGGCCATGACCATGTAAAAATATATGTAAAGTTATTTGAATTGTCCACATTTGATTCCTCAAATCTTCTATGAATTATCTGCTGCAATCGAAGTGAGCTTGTAGTTTTTAAGATGTGTCCAGTTCCTGAAAAATATCCAGTCAGATTATTTCTGACTGGATTGAAAGCTTACATTTGTATTGTGGTATAAACTCGTTAGAAGTTCTGTTTTATTATATTTCCCTGTATTGTTTTCATCAGGCAATTTGTCACATGGGTTTACGTGAAATTTCTTCATTTATTAAATTTCAGATTATCTCTTTCAAGCTGGAGCGAGACTTAGACATTTTCCTGTAGGCGTAGCTTGAGGTAAACAAGCAATTTTAGCCCCGAAATAGCTCCTGCTCTGTCAACATGCTTCTTGTTTTTTCTGTGAGATAAAAAGTTCAGTTTTCTGATATTTGTACCAAGATAAAGTCAGTAAACAAGATTAATATAGTGTGGAAAAGGTTGTCAGCAGCCCTGGCAAAGGAAATAAGGTGTCTGTACATAGAACATACAGTAAAGTGAATAAAAGTGTCAGGTCCGCCATGAGATAATATGATCATGGACGTCTAACAAAGCATGACACAGGCCCAGGCAGCTTTTCTCACAGTTCCACTGTAGAAAATGGATTATTGTGTTCCAGGGATACCTGCTGGAATAACATGAAACTATACTCCAAGATGAATGTAGGATGTGGCCCTGGGGCAGAGCCAAGTGTTACCTGTGTGCCACGCTGGCCATATCACTGTCACCCCCTACGCACTGGCTCTCTTTGGGTTTCTAGGGATGTCAGAGGGCATGCTGGCATTCTTGGTACTCAAGGGATCCAAGAAGAGGATACTGACATCCTTGGTACTCGAGGGATATAAGAAGTGGATGCTGGCATCTTTGTTACTCAAGGGATACAAGAAGTAGATGCTGGCATCTTTGTTACTCAAGGGATACAAGAAGTAGATGCTGGCATCTTTGTTACTCAAGGGATACAAGAAGAAAGTTGCCCAGATGTTTTTCTTATTTATTTATTTTTGTTTTGTTTTGTTTTTTGGCCATGCTTTTTTTTTTTAATTTTGTTGTGGTTTAAGTGGCTTTGTGTAAGTAAACAGGCATGTCTTTCATTATGAAGAAACCCACAGTCCTTTGCTGTAAGTTCAAACCTTGTCATTGGTGATGGCTGATTCCTCCTTTCATGGCTGCCTTTTGCTCTATTACTATTCAGTGTAACAGGAATGCTGTGACGTTCATAGCAGGCTTGAGCAGTTAACACTGTAGATGAAATACTCGGTGTTGTACTTGTAGAGTTTCTAATTCTATGTAGACATAGAGGAGCAAATATTGTTCCTTTTGCTAAAATTACATTTTGCTCAATATAAATACTCTGCTAATCCCTTCTTTTGTGGAAAATATATAAAAAAGGACCATCCATTGCTCCTTTGAGAGAAGTACTTATATCACTTGAATTTGCATCATCACAATGCAACCTCCTGTGTTTAGAAATTTACCACAGTCCGGGTTGAACTTCTTCCCACACTGTGTTGGCAGTCACTGCTCTGTCCTTAAGCATGGTGTTTCCATTATGGGAAGATGCTCTGGTGCATCTTAGCAATCTAGCAGAGTAACTCTGTGAGACCAAAAGGATCTTCTTTGGAAAGATTTATCTATGGCGACCAAAGAGCACTTTGGATCCTCTGGATGAGCATTTCAGTGGGTGCTAGGCACTAAGCTCGGGTTGCAGCTGTCCTCCATCCCTCACAGGACTTTTGCTCCTTGCCCCTTTGTCTTGGATTTGAAAATTAATCTTTTTTCTTCCATTTAGAAAGATACCTTCAGATTGCCTCAGTTGTGCACTGTCTTTAGCAAGCCAATTGTGACTTGTTTTTGTCATTTGTTTTAAAATATCTTTTCAGACGTCTGCTCCAGGCCCCATCAGTAACAAGAGGATGGTTCACTTTTCCCCGGATGCCCATCACCATGAGTGAGTGCTCATATTTCTGTAACTTGCTTGGGTTATTCCATTTGTTTCTCTTAGAAAACTGGATAGCTGTTTCTGAGTGACAGCGATTTAATTTGTGCCTACTTTAAAAGCATAATAAGGCACACGGATGGTAACAGTATTAGAACAACTTAAATGGAGCCCATGAAAGACATAGAAGGACTTGTAAATGCATTCCTTATTTTGGTACAGTTGAAATTCATGCCTTCTTCACTGAAATTCAGGCCCTATCTAAAAATGTTTAAATCTTCTTGACATTGACCTTACCGAGCCTATACCCCAGCCGTTCTGTGACACCAGTGTGAATGCCGAATGACCCATCTTCACAATGCTTCTCTACTCCCAGCTTCTGCCTGACTAGCCTTTGCTTATCACAGTGAAGAGCTATAATGAAGCCAAAATATATATCCTTTAGCAACAAAAGAAATGGCCCACTAGGTAACTCTAGATAGCTGAACAGTTTATGTGATCTTAGTAAATGATAGGTAGGATTTTCTTGTGGTAACCTTAGTTCTAAATAGTCTTATTGGAAAAGCCTGTGTTATGTGTGGTAGTTTGATGTCACGTGTTTCCTTCACCATCTGCAGTTGTTGAAACTGATGAAAAGTCATGAGTTATTTATCAAATTAGTTTTTCCTAGAAAAGTTTTATTAAGATCTGTTAATATTCGCTTTTTTTAAAAAAATAAAAAAAATCAGGAAACCAATTGCAAAGTAAATAGAAAACAAGCTGTTGTTCAGGCACAGAAAAATGTTTTCAGAATCTCTCTTTTCCTTGCTTGCTGTGATGACGTTTTAAAAACAAGCAGACATAACTCTCAAGTAACAGCCAACTGTTGGGTCGAGTTTCTGCATTCATTTTGTTTTGTTGACGTACAAAAGCTTAGGTAAGCAGATGCGGAATTGTTGCAGGTAACATCTGCATTAGATGAAGAGTGTAAACACCTGCGGGTGTCAGGCCACACTTCCTTATTGCTACAGCACTCCTGACAGGACAGACCCTTAGACAAAGACTCCAAGTACTGCTTTAAACTAGGGCACACTGGCGTGGCTGTGGGACATGGCAGTGTGCCTATCCCGGCACATAGAAGAGAGAGTCAGAAGGATTAGGAGTTCAGGTTGTTTGGCTATTTAATAGGTTTGGGGCTAGCCTCGGCTTGATGAGACCCTGTCTCAAAAAACTGCAACCAGTAGATAAGTAAATAGGAAAGATGAGGATGATGCCATCTGCGGTGCTGCTTCTAAATCCCCAGGCTTACTCTCAGTGTCCCTCTGTCTCCTCCACACCAGATCTGCAAGGTTCTCAGTCCGTTAGGACGCTCCAGGGTGGTTATGTTCCTGCTCCTGTGTGAAGATGCACTACTTCACCACGTAGGACTCAAGTCTCTTCAATTTCACTCCCGGTGCCTCTCCTGACTTATTCTTTCCCATTGCCTACACCATTGCCCTCTCTATTATCCTTTATGTTAGTGTAGAGTTCCAGTGGCCCCTTCAGTTGCTGGCTTTCCACAGTCCCAGGGCATAGTACTGACTTGTGTGACTCAGGTTCAGATCTGGCCATCTTACTTCCTGCCAGTGTGGACACCCTAACAGTCAAGGACAAATGCCCCACACTTACTCAGCTGTCACCTTCTTTCCATTTCTGCCCATACAACCTTCAGATCACTGCTGCATCTATTCTCTGAGTGTCTCTTGATTCCTGATTTCACCTGCACTGCCCTGTGACCCTGGGATTTGCTCTTGCCTTCTCTCTTACCCCTACCTGTCAAGACTCTGAAAAATCATTTATCAGTCTGTGCTAGGTACAAACTTAAACCAACATAGTTTGCGTTTGTTTTATTTTTGTTTTTCTCAGATTTATTTTTCCTGCTTTGTTTTGTTTTCTCACATAAAGTGAAAGAGACTTTTGAAAAGCTTAAAGATACTGACGAGGGCACAGTGCTTCTGTTGCTCCTGCCGTCTGTGGTCAGTCCTTGCTAGGCTGCTCTAGCAAAGCACCACAAAGTGGATGGCTGCGACTAAACCGTGCTCTGGACCTGGAAGCCCCGGTGTCTAATGGTTAGCTCCCTCCTGGGCCTGGGAGAGAAGTCACTTCTGATTGTGTCCCTGCTCTCCTCTTAGGGCACCAGCAGTCTCTACTGGTCCCTCTCCAATCTTCAGTGGGGTTCCCCTGTGCGGCTCTTTTTCTGAATTCTTCCTTTGTAAAGCACCAAGGCAGTAAATAAGACATTTCATAGTGTCACACTGGACCCTGGCCCTGCCTCGCTGACCTCATTTTAACTGGTCTCTGTAGAGAATGTGTAGCCAAATAAGGTCCTCTTTTGGCTTACATATTAGGACTCCATACTGTCCTTTGCAGGGACATAATCCTGCCAGTAATATTACCATCGTTGTCATTTTCTCTTCTGTCCTTATGTTTACTGTCTCCTGGTTTGGATGGCTGCTTCTGGCCCTCATCTCCTCTGCTCCCCTTTCCACCTTCCAGAAGGAAGCATCTTGTGCTGTGCACATTCACTCCCCTCCCCTTCCTGCCCACTGCCCAGGATCAGAATACTTGGTTGTCAAGGTTTAAAGAAGATCAGGAAAGAAGATATGTAGTGACGGTCCAGACAGGCACAGGTGGGCACCTCTAACATCTAACCTGAGAAGGGGCTACTGGCCAGTAGCTGCTGACAGTGTGTCATCCCAGTTCATTGTCTCTGCACCATCCCTGTGCTCTCTCTGTTCTTTCCAAGTGCAGGGTGTGTAGACTACCCCAGTGTCCCCAGATCTTCCAGACCTCATGTAGTTGCTACTTCCTCTCCTTGAACTCTCATCCAGGACCTCTGGGCAATACGAGTGGTTAAGTAGATCTGGTCGTGAGTCCTCTTATTCCTTTGTTCATAGGCAGCTACACTCATGTACAGTATGGAGTTGGGGAGAAGGCAGGCCATCTCAACAGAAGATGAGGATTTCCACTTAGGAACGTCATGCTTACTGCCCATTATGCACAGGCATTTTGACCAGCATTCCTCAGAGAGGACGCTGCCTTGTAGGAGCATCCCAGACTGCTGACAGTGCCGTACATCTCTCTGTAGGGCGCTCGGGAGTTCATCAGTTCATAGACTACTGGTGACCATGTACTCAGTTGCTTGGACTTTCTTCCAACACTCAGTTGGCTTCTCTTGTTTTCCATTCCACACTAACAGTGCTGCTTCCATGCTGGCCCTATGTCCTTCCCTGGTCTGTCCCCTGAAGCATGAAGTCTTGTGGCAGGGCATGCTGACCTCCAGGGGGCAGGTATGAGTCTCCAACAGTTTCTGGCCACAGACTCTCAGTCTTCTTTGTGGGAGTTGTTCTACTGAGTGGTTTTAGCCCCCCACCCCACCCCCAGCACAACAACCTTAGCTGTATCGGAGTGCAGACTGCACACTAGAGCTCCCCACCAGGTGCCCTCTCCAAACTGACTTCTAGTCTTCTGTTCTTAAGCAGGATGGTTGTATCTTCTCTTTCTCTTTCATGCTGTTTGATAATTAAAACAAAACAGAACTTCACATCTAGAATGTCATCCAGCTAGAAGTTACCTGTTGTTAGAGTTATTTGAATTAGTTGTCATGAGACATCCCTTCCTGATGCTTAGATGGGAATCTAGGAAATACACAAATTAATCCTTGCTGTGATTTACCTTAATATGTAGGAACCTTAGGAAAACAGTCCACAGTCATTAACATCGTAAATATCTTCAAACGCTGTAGTAAGTTGTTTTTAAGCCAGGCCTAGTTGAACATGACTGTAACCCCTAGACTCAGAAAGGATTTTTTATAATCCTAGGAGGATTATAAATTCAAGAATAACCTGGAGTACATAGTGAGACTTGGTCAGTTTTTAAGTGTTTTGTTTTGTTGTTTTTAACTTTCTGTCTCAAATCTCCAAAGATATACTATAGAAAAATATTTCCAACAGTTGAGCTTGTGCTGTTGAGGAGATGGTCCAGTGGGAAAGACTTGCCACACAGGTGTGAGGACCCCCACAAACCTGTGCACACACTGTTACAAGCATGAACGCATACATCCGAACACCGTTCACACAAACAGATGGAAATAAGTAGTTCTACTTGTCAAATGTCAGAGTAAAATAGAGATGAATAAGTGGAGCGAGTGTCTGCAGACTCAGAAGCATGAAAGGGTTTGCAGTTTCAAATGGGTGTTGCTAGAGGACCACAGCTCCCAGTCCCCTGTCTCTGTGCTGGGCTGTGTACAAGTAGCTAGGAAGGCATGGGAGTCTTCTGGCTGGAGAAGGGAAAGGTGGTTTGAGGGTTAGGGGGACAGTAGCAGTAGGGAGCTCCATATAGAAAGCCTGGGCTCACCAGAGGCAGTGGAGGCTGATCAGTACAGGTGTAGATAGGGGTGGGCTGCAGCTGGGAGGTCAGTACAGGTGTAGATAGGGGTGAGCTGCAGCTGGGAGGTGAGTACAGGTGTAGATAGGGGTGGGCTGCAGCTGGGAGGTCAGTACAGGTGTAGATAGGGGTGGACTGCAGCTGGGAGGTCAGTACAGGTGTAGATAGAGGTGGGCTGCAGCTGGGAGGTGAGTACAGGTGTAGATAGCGGTGGGCTGCAGCTGGGAGGTGAGTACAGGTGTAGATAGGGGTGGGCTGCAGCTAGGAGGTGAGTACAGGTGTAGATAGGGGTGGGCTGCAGCTGGGAGGTGAGTACAGGTGTAGATAGGGGTGGGCTGCAGCTGGGAGGTCAGTACGGGTGTAGATAGGGGTGGGCTATAGCTGGGAGGTCAGTACAGGTGTAGATAGGGGTGGGCTGCAGCTGGGAGCACTTAGGTCCCATGCATGACATCATAGTATACTGCGGTGTTTTTGCTCTTTTGGTTTTTTTTTTAGTTGGGGGGGGGTAGGTGGGGCACTTACTACCCAGCTTCCAAATAAATTACACATGGAGACTTATTCTTACTTACTAATGCCTGGCCTTATCTTGGCTTGTTTGTTTCCTAACTTAAATTATCCTGACTATCTTTTGTCTCTGGGCTTTTTCTTCTCTTACTTCTGTATATCTTACTTTCCAGCCTTGGCTGGCTGGGTTGCTGGCCCCTGATGTCCTCCTCCCCTTGTCCTCTCATTGCTTGCTTCTTCTCCTCTTCTAGAGTTCTTCTTCTGTTATATTCTCTGCCTACCAGCCCCGCCTTTCTTTGCTCTTTTCTCTCTATTGGCCATTCAGCTCTCTGTTACACCATCTGGTGTTTTAGACAGGCAAAGAATCACAGCTTCACAGAGCTAAAGAAATGCAGCACAAACAAAAGTCACACACCTTCAAATAACATTCCCCAACACCCTAGGTTTATCTTATTACTTCAATAGCTAAATAAATACTATAAAATAACATTCAAGATCATTTCCATTATAAAAGCAAAATTCAGATTATTTGATGGTGTTAGCACCGCTACACACATCTTACAACATAGACACCTGTAAACGTGCACTGCACACCAGAAAGTCTCAGTAACATACTTATAAAATGTGATCAACTTAATAAAATGATATTGTGTTTTCTTCTGCTCATTTGGGGGAAAAAAATTACCTAGTAAATTATTCCTGGGAAAACTAGTATCATATTGAAAGCCCAGTCATTAACAGATGATTGTTCCTTTTTAGCGGATAGTATTTAGGAGAGATAAGTCAGGTCTTCATAAGACACAGAGAATGTGCCAAGATTCTTAATCCAGCTAACAAAGTGAAGTTGGTTCTAACTTATGATTAAAAAGAAAGTTTGAAGAGACTAGAGACATGGCTCAGTATGTAAAGAGCACATACTGTTCTTCCAGAAGACCCGAGTTCAGTTCCAGCATCCACATCAGGAGGCTCACCACCACCTGAACTTCAGCCCAGGAGATCCAGTGCCCATGACTTCTGTTGGTGCCTACATTCATTCACATGGCACACACTCACGGATAATACTAAAACTAATAATACCAGTAATCTTAAAAATACGTTTTGAAACCTAATCATCAATGTTATCATTTTGTTGCCTTTCTAAATATGTAATAGTAAAATGTGAAAATTATGATGGCTCCCTCTTAGTGATATGTGTTAGATCCAGTCACGGTGGCACCCCCTCCACTGCCAGCACACAAGAGGCTGAAGCAAGATTGACTGCCAGAGATCACAAAACTAGTCTGTCCTGCGTCTTGCTTAGCCAACTATGGTAACATAATACGATCCTGTCTTGAAAACCAAGAGGTTCTAGGCTTTTATATACTCTTTAACTTTGCTCAAGTACTTGCAAGATAGTTAATTTTAAAGGGCTATTTATGATTTATTAATTGATTTTAATTGATATTCACATTCTGTTTTTGTTTTTTGATACAAAATATATCTACTTCCCAAGTATATAGAATTAACTTTTTTAAAATGTACACAGATAATTCCTTCATAAAACAAATATTCACTCATTTTATCTCTTGTGTTAATATCAGGCAGGCTTTAAGCAAGATTTGCCTGATTAAAGGCTATGTTCATTGAGAATGCCTTTTCACTTTTAAATTTATCATTTACTGCATTGTGTGGAAAGGGGCTTTACCTGTAGGTTAAGGTTCAGATAATATGTGGGATCAGTTCCTTCTCTTATTTTCTGTGGTGGGCATGCTGTGAGTCGGGCTGAAGGAAGTAAGGCAGCCTCCTTTCTGGAAGGTGTTACAGATGCTCTGTGGAGCAGCCATCTTCACTAGACAGCCCCTCAAAATCATGTTGAACAGTTTGCATCTTAACAGGCTTTCCTTTTCAGATGTGTCGTCTTAATGTCTTCAGAGCAGATGTTCTTTCTCCATTGGTAGTGTGACTTTTCCAAAGCCACACACTGTAACTCTGCTCGACCAAAACTCAATTAGGAAACAATACCTTAGGCATCTCTGATGTGACGTGCAAGCCCTGTGGGAATTCTGTAGGGAGCTCCAGTTGTATCAACTCTCCTATGGATGTTGAAGGATCCAGAGCTCACAGAATGAAGTCACATGTGTCACTATAGCCCATAGTGGACTGTAAGGAGGACATTAATACTGATTTCCTAGGTCTTTTGCTCGGCAAATTTGAATTTATGTTTAATTCCTGAGAAAGATCTTTACTTTTCCTTTTCTCATTATTATTTTTAATATGTGTTGATGATATGTGGCCAACAATTTTGTGGAATAATTCCTCTTCTTTCACCCCTATGTTGGTTCCAGAGGTCGAACTTAGAAAATCAAGCTTTCATACCAAGAACTTGACTTGCTGAGCCATATTGCTACCCCCAATGTTATTTTTGTCGATAAGGAACCTAGACTCCAAATATATAACATTTGCCAGAAGCTGCCTGAGAGCTTCCAGAGCCTGTTTCTAAATTTCTGTTTTTTTCCTTTTATCAAGCCTATCAAGCTAAATGTTTGAATTTTCATCAGTATTTTAATAAAGCAAATAAAACTTTGAAAAAGCCTCTTATATATAATTTTAGAATTGACATCATAGAAAACTTTAATGGCAGAATATCTTAGTAGAGAAAAACATGACCGTGTAGTGGATCAAGTTGTCTGCCATCTCAAATTATGCTTTTGGGCATTCTTTCCAGGATACCTATGAGGGCTGCCCTCCGCAGCCACACAGCAGAAAACAAGATAGAGGTGACCACTGTGCTCATGGTACTCACAGACATTACCTACCAGTATTGGACAATAGACAGTGATCAGTGGGTAGGCACATACATGTGCAATTACATGCTAGTACATGTACATTGTTATACACTGAGCGAAGGTTCTAATTCTTAAAATTTAACTGCATATCTTATCAACCTAGAACAGCTGATAAATCTCTGAAGTACATCATTGGGGGGGGATGCATTTCAAGCGAATAAAATGGCCTGTTCTGCGTCCAGTAATCTGGGAGAACTCTGTGATAAATGAAGGACGTGAAGGCAGATTGTCATCTGGGAGACTGGGGAAGGTACAAGGCAAGCCTGGGGCACAGTTAAGGAGTCTGTCCTGATGAGTAGTGAACGTTTAGTTTCCTCTGTTCCTTTTGTTTATTTGGTATGATTGAGCTCTCTCTGTTTCCATAGTGACAGGTTAGCCCACTGTTCTTAGACTTTTTGCACTGACATTTGAGGTAGTTGCAAAGGCTAAGTTCTTGGCCATATGGTTTCCTGATGCTGGACCAAATTGCTTTAATAGATTTTGATACAGCTAGACTTGAACTCATGACTGGCCTTATTCTCCTGAGTGCTGGGATTATAAGTGTGTGACTGTTCAATAAATAAATATTGCACATATGCAATATTCCTTTAAATGTAAATAGATCTGGGTAATAGCTACTATATTGAACATCAGAGTATATGTGTGTGTGTGTTTATAGTCTTCCTCCCTCACTCTCTCTCTCTCTCTTAAAAAAAGAAAAAAGGTGCTTCTGTGTCCAAAAGGACAAAACTTATTTCTAACAATCTGTATGAAAAGTACAGTTTATTGTGCTTTTTAACATTTCTCCAGTACATTTTACTGGAATCCTCAGTCAAAAATCTTGGTGCCGGCCTTGTCTTTTTGCCCAGGAGTGATGTTAGTTGATGCCTGTGAAATCCAATACATCGCTACTACCTGCTGTGCAGCTCTGTGCTTAGGGAAAGGGATTGTGGAAGCCTGAGAAGGAATTGATGCAGCACTCGGCATCCACAGAGACCTGAAGCGCAATCCCTTCCACTCTGTAGTTACAAGACTGCTCTGCTGGAACGATGGCTGCAGACTTCTGCTTCCAGCAGAGCCTACTGGGCAAGGCAGGCTCTGTTTCTAGATGTGCCTAGCCTGTACCTGTATCCCACAGGGAGAACTGAGCTTAGAGCGCACATCCAGCTCTTCTGCCCTGAGCAGACTGACAGACTGTGCCTCAGACTCTCTCTATTCTGCTTCTTTTCCTGTTAGACTTCTGTGAGCCTGCTCTGAAATCCTGACTCAAGTGCAAATCCGTGTCCGTAAACATCACAGGAACTGCATTCTGGTTCAGGCACCCGTCAGTTGAGCTTCACTCATTTTATTTCTTATTTGGGGTGTGTGTGCTCATACACACCAGACATTGACAGAGCAGTCTCTGTCCACCATGTCTCCTGAGACAGGGTCCGAGCCTCCTCAGTGCTGGGTTGGAAGCCAGTGCTGCTGCTCAGCTCCTTGTGGGGTTCGGGCTCAGACTCAGGTCGTCATGCTTACACAGTGTGCATCTTACAGCTAAGTCATCTCCCCAGATCATGCCTATGATTTTGATACAATGTCATTAAAATTATATCCTCATTATTATCCTAGACTCTGTGAGCACAGAAAGGGGAGGAACAACCCAGAGACTCAATCCCAGCTCCTTCTCCATCAAAACTCATGATACTAAACTGGAGGCAATAAAGCAAAAGTTGAGTAAGAACGCAGGGCCCAGTGTTACTCCTTTGGGTAACTGGTGAGCACTGGAGATGTGGTAAGGCTGTGATGAGAACTGTTCAGCCAGACCTGTGTGTTGCCCTAGGTCAGGCTCCCAGCAGTGAGCGTTCCTTAGATGGCGCAGTTCATCAACTACTGCTTCTGATAGCTGATTCTGCATTTCTCATGGCTGCCATTGCTGTGACTGCTGCCCTTAATTCTGTCCCTCTCTCAAGGAACTCCAGTTTGCTTTACCAGGGTCAGTAAATACCTTAGTGTCTGAACCTGATTTCTTGAAAGGAGATAGATGTGAGCAAAACTACTGGAGGTGTAGAAGAGGAAGCATCTAAATCTGACAGGGTGAGGGAAACAGACTGCCAAAGGGAACAGCCTGCTGTTGACTCTCATTTCTGCAACAGTGGACAGAGGCCACCCTTTCCCTACCACACCAATGCTCCGTAAAGCTTCTTCCTTGCTTACCGACCCCCGACCCCTCTTTACTTGTCCTTGTTCACAGGAGTCATACCCTTGGACCCTTGGCTTCAGTTTCGTTTCTGTTAGTAACCACAGGTATGGTGGCTGGAAGAACATGGCTTCCGAATTACAACACTGACTTTTGAACTCCAACTGTTACTCACTTATGAAATCTTTGGCAAATCACCTCACCTCTCTGAGCTTGTTTCTTTGTTTGCAAAGCGTCTGCCTCTGAGAGTTTGGGGATTAATTGCTGTCTAGCATGTGTGGTGCTCCTGAGACCTGCAGGGAGATCTGTACGAACAGTAACTGCCAGCAGCTGGCACAGGGTTGCTCTCCTGACCGGTGAGCTTCACTGGCATGCTGCTCAGAATCAGAAGCATTTCTTGGTTGCTCTGGAGCAGTACCACCCAAAGCTCCTGGGCTCTGGAATTCTGCTCTCTGCAGCTCACTCATTCCTCGCTCACAGGCTTGTTCAGTAAGACTCATCCCTTCCTTCATTCCCGTCTCTCACAGTTTTGTTTGTTAGAGGAAATAAACCTTATTTTGTCCACAGTTCACTCTAGCACCTGTGTTTTTATCAGTCCTTTCCTCCTTCCTTGGGGTTCTCCATTTACTCTTTCCATTTCGGAGTTTCCTCCGCCTACACGGTTTATTCCCTGCTCCTGTCTTCCTTCCCTCCTAGAGGCTTGTTTACTTCTTCACATTCTCCTCCTCCACGCTCACCTGCGCAGTATAATCCTGGTCTCTCCCAGCCCACCCCCAGTAACTTCTCTGAAAGTCCCCCAGTGACCCTTCCAGACCCTGCCAAATTGTATTTCTTTGTACTCTTTAAGTCCCAGGGTGGTTTCACTGGTCAAACCTCCTCTTACAGTGTTTTCCACCTCATGGAAAACTTATTTTTAAATCTTCTCACCGAAATTCTGTAAAGGTAAAAACTATAAAAATGGTGAGAGAAGAGGGCATAGTAGAAGCTTCAGTTCCAGACCCAGTTTCCAGATGTCGAAGGCAGCAACTGAGTCGGCAGATAAGAAGGGTGTAAGTTCAGCGGGCAGCACAGAAACCCCCCAAACTCCTTAGAAAAGCTGATCACTTACAGTAAGGTGGGCTTTGGACACCTCCCATCGCTGGGTGACAGAGATATCGCTCTTCCGTGAAAGGAGGCTGAGGGAAATACAGAAAAGACAGCAGGAAAACATCAAGGACAGAAGTGGAGAAATAGAAGCAGCTCAGTGGCAGGAAGTGGCCACTTTGTAATGGTGATAGAATATCTTAAACTTACCTATCGGACTAAAATGGAGCATCAGGGGCTAGTGAAGAATAAATTTATGATACTAGGAAGTGAGTCATTAACATATAAAATCATTTATGTACCATCACTATGCTATAGTCTTACAAAATCTAGCATGTTTTTGAGAAGGAAAAGAGCAAAGGCTCTGGTGTTCTACACAGGGCTTTGGAGTTGAGAGATGATACAAATGACTGCTGTTTTTAATCCTTTTATGAAATGATTACCTAGGGTGTGCATTTGATCTTTAAATACTTTGCTTTAAAACAATCCACAGCAGATAGGAAATTTTGGTCAAGCTGTCAATGGAACTCTCATTGAAAGTTTGCTTCCAGCTGGTAGCTAATCCAGACTCCGCACTCTGATACCGGTGAAGTGTCCATTATCATCACAGTGTGGGCTCTGCCCCGCCAGGGAACATCACCAGCCATGACCTAGAGAAATGCTTAAAGGAAATGGGGACAAGCCTTGCTTCCGTGGAGTCTGGTCACTCCCAGCCAGCTGACCCAGAAGTCAGAGAATGCACAGCGGTCTTTGCGAGCCCCCGCAGATGTACCAGTCAATGCAAGTTTTCCTTGCCCTTCTGTAGCATGCTGTACTGACAGCACATTTTGGCAAGGGAATGCATATCTCATGTCCATATCTAGAACTAAGATTTTCATGAGGATTGGATATATATATATATGTATATATATATGTCATGTCTTTGAAGCGGTTATAGTACATGAAGATGCTATTGTTCTTCTAAAGCTAAATGGCACTTAGAGTCTCTAGTATTCCCCATAATTATGTTTTCAACATCTTCCCCAATTTCCTAGTCGTAGATGTTTTAACAGTCTTTATGCAGTGTGCTACTGGAGCACTGGACATGCAGCTAGTAAGAACTCCTATGACCAGTGTGGCGAGACTCGATGGAGTCTAGCGCCAAAGGGGTCAGGCTTGGCAGTAGAGTAATGGGAGGCCTTGACTGTGCGGTCACTTGTGTTTTTCCTGTCGTGTAACTTGTTCTGACCCAAAATCCTGATTGCTGTAGCTGTTAAAGTGTGGGCCATGGGTAGTCTAGGATTCATATCTGGAATTTTTTGTTTCGGTCCTTAGTGCAGAGCTGCAGAATAGGATATTCTTGTATTTTCAACTCTTTTTAAATAACTCCAATAATCAAAAGGTCATAATTTGGCATAATGATGCTATAATTAAGTTGTGGCAAATGATAGCATTTGTAGATTTTATAACCAGAATTGATTTGTAAAATGAACACAGTCCCAGCAGTTTATGTTAACATAATTAAATGGAAATGTAATTCTAACTCCGTTTGCTTATTAAATTGAAAATTACTGGGTTATGAGCACTCTTACATTGCTGTCAAAATTGGTGTAAGTCTAGAATTACATGAAATATCCATTAAAATAAAGCATATTTAAGGTTCTGTAGCTAGTGTGAACAAATTCCTTAAAGCGTATGCTGACTGTTCATGGGAGAGCAAGTGCTTCTGGGGAGGGGCCAGCTAACAGCTCTTCTTCTCTCCACAGCCACTGGTTTACCCCTGGGGCTAGGACAGAACATGGCCAGGTAAGGAACCTTCTAATCCAGAAGGAACAGTTTCCTTCTGTCTGTCCATCTCCCTCGGGTAGGGGTCAGCAGAGAGAGAGCAGCTTATTACACAAGGAGCTAATTGTGCTGGGGCTTTCTGACCTCAGTGGGCACCTAAAAGTCCTCCTATTGCCACTGTCCTCAGTCACACAGGTGACCTCTGCGGAGCTGGTCACATGTAAGGCTTTGCTACTAAATACCGCATGTGGTGGCATGTGTCTGTATGTAGTCCAGTGCTTGGAAGATGAAGCATCCTCATCCATGTAGTGTTAGAGGCCCTGGTCAGCACGAGCACAAAATTCCAAGTAAATTAAAACTGCATAAGGTCAGGCAGTGCAGGCTGCCTTATTAAGTTGAGGAAGAGGCAGTAGTTTTAAGATTTGATGTATTTCTAGGTGGGTGTTTTAAGCTATCTTTTTGACATACGTGGTAGCCCAGTGAGTAGCCGGACTGGCAGGAACTGGCCATGCACTTCGCTCATCTTTACAGATGAAGAACTATTCTGCCTTGCTCTTGACTGTATCAGCTGTCTCTTTAAAATGTGCTAAGATTGTTCAGAAGTTAGATTGTGATAAATCCTAAAACTTACAGTTTAGTGTTGGATTCCTTGCGAGGGCTTTCGCTCTTCTGAATGATAAGAGTTCTGTTTTAGGCAGGCGATCCATAAGGAAAGCACTGTTTGAAGGCTCACGGGAGGCTGAGGAGCTGTGACTGGGTGAGAACCACGTGCCTGGCATGTGAGACGCCCTGGGCTCATTTCTGTACCCAGAGAAAGAGTGGATTTATCACTCACACCTTCTAAAGAGGAAAATTACCCATTCTTTTTTACTTTTTAGGGGTCATAATCCTTTTGACTAATTTTTTTCTGTTTGACCTTTTACTTAAACTTTGGTGTGCATTTCACACTTTTGTCTTGACTAGATCAGTTACTGATAGTAAATGTAGACGATGCCTTCATCTGTGGTAGTTAGGATCTGTAAGTAGACTCGAACACTCCATTTCTGAGTACTGAGTCAGTGTTTTTAGAGGAGGTGCAGAGTTAGTTCTCCCAGCTACTGGTCCCAAGGACTTCATCAGCCAGTCAGTTCGTTGTAGCATAATTAAGAAAAACTGAGAGACAGAAATTGGGGTTCAACCTGAAGGTCAGAAAAGCAAAGCAGCCAGCCACTGGCTCTTACCTCTACCTCAGTCTGAACTGGCCGTTCTGCCTCCAGGAATCCTCAGAATGAGACTGTGTGAGAGCTGTCTCCTCCCATTTTATATTCCTCTCTGGGATTAAAGGCATGCACCATACTGCCCCGTTTCTATGGCAAACTAGTGTGGCTACTGGGATTTAAGGAGTGTGTCACCACTGTCTGGTCTGTGAGGCTGACCAGTGGGGCTGTTTTACTCTCTGATCTTCAGGCAAGCTTTATTTATTAAAGTACAAATGAAATGTCACTATAGTTTGTAACCTTGCTTGTTTGTTGTCTGTTTTGTAATGTGCAAGCACAAAGAATAGTTGGCAAATCCCAGATTCAAGTAATGCAGTGCAAAACCGTGAAGAATGATAAAACTCTCCACTTACTGTTGAATGAGAGACTTGCCTTGTGGTCGCCTTCTCTCTTACTCCAATGTAGCAACATGAACTAGCGATAATATTGGCCCAGGCTCATGTACAATCCTCACCTCACTACTTTGCCCACCTTCCCACTCCTTTCTGTTCCTTGTTGCTCTGTCTCATTTTCGTTTGCGTGCTCCATGACATGCTCCTGCCTCTGTCACACTCAGGGTGTAGCTTCCCTGTCCTCTGCTCTCTGTCGGATACTTGCTACCTTTACAAGAAGAGTTAGAAAAAAAGCAGCCTGGTTTTTCCACTTTGACGCAGATGACCTGACAGAGGCAATGACTTTTGGTAGTTGTGTGGGTAAGGAGAGGTCCAAGAAGGACACTCAGTTGAAAGAAAAAGGGGACATCTGTGTGTGTGTGGTTGTGGTTTTCTGTCAGTGTCTATATATGTATGTAGCCATGCCTTTTTTTGTGTATTTGTGTGCCTGTGTGTATGTGTATATGTGTGTATGAGTGTGTGTGTCTGTTTGTCTGCTTCTGTGTCTTTGTGTTTATGCACATGTGTCTATGTGTATTCTTACACCTATGTGTGTGCACTAATGTGTCTCTGTGGGTGTGTGTGCGTACGCATGAGATTCTAAGGCATTGCCTCCTTGAACATCCCGTGGCTTGACATTTTGCAAGTGTTTTAGTTTACAAGTGCCTTAATGAGTCATTGGTCATGGTTTAAATAGTCCATTCGCTCTTAATGTTGAGGACACTGGAAGGCCGGATGTTAGGAGTTACAGGTATTTCAGGCATTCCTAAAGGGGAACCAGCAGAGATACTTCTGACCAGGCACACTTAATCTGCAATCACAAAAGAGAACATGCAACTTCCTTTTGATGTGGGTTCCATTTTGTTTGCATCGAAGCCATGAGCTACGATTAACCCTCTCTTGTCTTCCTGGTTGATGTCATCAGCTCTAAGCTTGTGTGCCATGGTTTACATGTTGCACTTGGTGCTGTGACTGTCCTCTTCTGGGCCATTTTCTAGTGTACACCTGCAGGTGACATTCTGTTTGGCCTAAGTCCCCGAAACTAAATCCTGAAGGTAAGGAGCATTTTGCACCATATCCAGAAGCTCTGTTCTTAACCAAGATGACATTGTTGAGTCATAACCCTCGAGTGACCTCCTCACCTGTGACATTGATAGAAATCCCACAGAGCAGGGAAGAGGCTGTTAAAACTGGAGGGCGTCTCCAGGCAGGTGAGTGAGTGGCCCTTGCTGCTGCAGCTGCTCTTACTGTGAGTGTTCAGTCAGCTGCCTCTTTTCAGCCTCCAGACACAAGCTGCGTGTGTCTGCTCCAGGCCTTCTTCTAAGTGCTCTCCAAACATTTAGCTTCATGCATAACTTATGCATGATATGGCTCATGGCCCAGGCATCAAATCTTTGTTGTCTGAACTTCATTTTAAATGTTTGTTGATCTAGATTTGTGATCTGTGTGTGTGTGTGTGTGTGGTGGTGGTGGTGGGTTGGTTTATTTTTTTTTTGGTAAACTGAGGTAGTTTCATATTGACGTCTTTGTGTGTATAAAGTGCATTATTGCAGTAATTGTCTTCTTTTGCACTACCATTAAAACCATGAATTTTGGGATATTCAGAAGAGGTCGAACCCGAAGTCCAGAGTCAGTATCATCCTTTGTCCTCGTCCTTCTGGTGGGCTGAAACCTCCCAGACCAGATTGGTACAGCCGGTCATCATAGTTGCAGTTTAAAATCTAAGCTGTCGAACTTTGTTGTAATGTAGTTTGTAGGTGTTTGAACCGCTTTAACAGCAGCCCCAGGGGAGCAGTCCCAGTAACTTTTATCTTAAAATGAGACGTTAACTAACTACCATGAATCTCAGAGAAAGGAGTAGATTTTGTCATCTCACCTTGAGCTATCTGTGTCGCAAATGTTCGTTTATATGAAGGCATGAAGGCACTAGACTTAGAAATGCCAAAGCAATTAATTTTTTTATTTTCAGAACCAATTTAGCGTTCGTGCTACGAAGTGTTTCTAAATTGAAACACTTTCAGATTAATGGACTTAAGATAAATGGTCACTATTTTCTATAAGTAGCAATAATGAGCTATGGCTTTAGCTACATATCATGTACCAAATCTCATGTCCTATTTCATTGCCTCATTTATTCGTTCATTCGTTCATTCATTCAACAAATATTTATTGAGCACTAAAAATGTTCCAGAACAGTACTAAGCCCTGGAGATGCTGATAAATTGAAAAACTGAAGCAAAGAGCCACTGTGAGCAAGGGCACGGTCCATATCCCAGTAAAATGTTCAGTATGGCTGGGCTATATAGAAGCAAAGAGATGAGACTGGGCAAGAGGGAGAGCACAGCAAGTTATTCATGTAGAGGTGTAATCCAATTATGAAGGGCCATGATGGCCTGACGCAAGATTTTGAATTTTATTTCAAGCATAATAAACTTAGAATTATTTAAGAAAACTCATATTGACTACAGCTCAGAATGGATTGGATCAGGGCAAGACTGCAGACAGGGAGACCATTTAGGAGACTGTGACAAGTGAGAAAAACCACGGTCTGGACTAGGAGGGTGGTGATCTGAGTGGAGCTAAGGCCATACTTAAGAGGAATTTGTGCAGCTACAACATCCCTGGGTCCTGGGTCTGAACCAAAGTCTGCGCCATCTAGAAGGTAGCCAGATTAGCATTCAGTCCTCAGTGATGTTGTGGAGCTGTTCAGAGCAGTTAACAGGTACCCTTCATCAGCAGTTACTGGTACTCTCCGCCATACAGACGGACAGCCAGACAGCCATGCTCCTTAACTGTGACCATCACAAGTGCTGTTCCCAGGCTATGTTCTCAGCACTTTCAGTGTCAGTCTCACAGGGCTGCCTAAGCATTTCCCTGGTTCATCTTTAACACCGCGACCTGGCAGCTAATTGTCACCAATATCTGTGTCATGGGTGGAGGCTAGACCCTGCCTGAGGTCGCGATGGCTCTGTCATTGAAACAAAGAGGCTCGAGGGTGGAGGCTCGAGTCTGTCCCATGTTAGTGCCTGTAAGCTTCTGCTTGGGCTGATTTTTGATGAGGTGTGCATTTGTAAGACTAGCCTTGCATATACGTAATCATGTCTAAAAATAAATTAAGCTATGCTTGCAGTGAACACATGGTGAAGAGAATTGGCTGGGTTTTTTTCTCATCTACTTTATTCCTAGTTAATTTAGAGTAAAGCAGTGATGAAGAGATATGAATGGCTAGACATTCGGAGGACGTGCATGCATATGTATCTCCAGGGCAGTCATGTTTTAGAGAACACTTTTCTGTGTATTTTCTGCTATGGCAGGCTGTTGCATACATAAGACACAGTATCAGCTTTTTCATATCGGCCTCAAAGCTATCACAGCTGAACCTGACAGTTACAGCCTGTTAGACAGCAGAGGGTGTTGTCACCGCAGCAGATCACAGCCGAACCTGACTGTTAGACAGCAGAGGGTGTTGTCACCGCAGCAGATCACAGCCGAACCTGACTGTTAGACAGCAGAGGGTGTTGTCACTCAGCAGTAGGGAACACACCTGAGCTCTAGTCTTGGCATTCCAGGCCATGTGCTAACTATCACTGCAGTTGTCAAGGACAGATTGCCCCCTGGCTGGCATTTTTGCACTAGTAACAGTGGCATCATTAGCAAAGAAAGTCATGCAACCGGGCATGCCAGTGTCCCTTCAATTACAAAGTGTTTTCTTCATTACAAACTAATATAACGGAAATATTTTTGTTTCTACAACTTTTTCTTGACACTTTATATAGCATCAGCTTCTGAGAGATAACCGAGCGGAAAGGGGACACAAGAAAAACTGTTCCGTGAAAACAGCCAGCAGGTAAGCATTCGTGACTCTCTCCATTCTCACGGGCTCAGTGCCCTCCGCACAACCACGAAGCGTGGTGAGCTGTGGATTGTTTATCAGAACCCGTTTCAGGGTTTCCAGTGAGGAAGATGAAGGTGCCATTTTGGTTATATTCTTTTATAAAGATGCTGTTTTGTTTATATTTTATAAAGATGCTGTTTTGGTTATATTCTTTTATAAGGATGCCATTTGGTTATATTATTTTTATAAAGATGCCAGTGGTTATAGTCTTTGTATGCCATGGGGGTATATTCTTTTAAAGTTGGTAAAATGTAAGGTAATAGTTTTTTTTCTAAAAGTGCTTTTAGGGTCCTTTTCATCTTAAGTTACATAAGTGGTCTGTTTGTTTTCTTTTCTAATCCGGAGGATTTTCTGTAGTCTGCTTCTGACAGTTTGTTTTCAAATATGCTTCTGGTGATTTCATTTTCACTGAGACACCAGTGACTTTCTTTTTTGCCTGAATATTGATCAGAGTGACTGCCAGATCTTCTCAGGGCAGTGCAGGCTCACTTGGGGAGAGTCACTGGCCTGTGGGCCTGGTGATTGTCTTGACCATGTTATTTGATTGGGAAGTCCCAGCTGAAAGTGGAGAATATCAGTCCTTGGGTTTAGAACCTCACTTCGTGAAAAAGAAGAAAATGAGTTGAGCACAAATATGCATGCATTGATAATTCTTTGCTCTTGACTGTGAGTGTGATGTGACCAGTTGCTTCAGGTTCTTACTGTCTAGATTTATCAGTGTTGGTGACTGTAACGTGAACTTGTGATTCTCTTCCGGTTGTTTTTCCTGGATGCTCAGCACAAACACAAGTGCGAGAGCCAAGACCAAGAAGACCGGCTTTCTAGAGTAATCCCAGACAGGAGAGCACAGCTGGCCTCAGTAGTCGGGAAGAATTCTCCCTTTCAGTCTTTCTGTTCCACAAAATAAAATAAAAATAAAAAGGTGTAAACTGATCTTGGATGAGGCAGAATTAACCATACCTTGGACATAATAAGTATTTCTCAGAAACCTAAAGCTTTATCTGTGAAAGAACAAATGCAAAATCCTTTATCGGACCTAAGAACTGTTCTTCCCAAGACCTCAATGAGGATGGCAAGGTACTCCACTGACTGGGACGAAATAAAAAGACTCGACTTGGAGAGTGGGTGTGACTTTTAGCCCATCAGTAGAGTATGTGTTTAATATCACTGGGCCTGGGGTCTATCTGCCAGCATCACTATGTAGACAGGAGCAAGAAGGCTGACTCCCCGTTTCCTTCATTTCTTTGCTCCCTGTAAGAAGTGACCTGTGCACTGTCATCAGACACTGCCTTCTGTGTCACTTCATGCGTCTTCCTTTCAAACAATGCCTTTGCTTTACTGTACCACAAGCATTCCTGGCATCTTGGATGTCTACAGTTGTTGCTCAGAATAGCCTAGAATGAGTTGAAAGCTGAGCCTAAGGAATGGATATACATATGTTTGTTCTGGGATTAGCATGCATGACTGCAACCCGGTATCCCCATGCTCTAGTTGGGTGATTCTGAGCAAATATTGAAGTTTTCTCTTGTTCCCATGTATAAAATGCAAAAGGAGTAGCATCCCCTCTGTAGCATTGTTCTATAGATAGACAAACGCGCCTGTAAGGTCTCAAGCACTGGCTTCTGTAGCTCTCATATTGCCATTGCCTTTCTCACCTGCATGTTTCCTACATGTTTGCTGAATTGTAGTTTTCTATCATATAATTCTCACACATAGTTAACAGTATTAAATTCTCTGTAAGAAAAATAACGTAAGAAGGGCCCATCGCCATCCTGTCCTGTTCTCTGTATTTACTCTCCGAACACTTCAACTTTTAGCTCTTCCTTTTGCTCTTGGCCTCAGTGTAGCCATATTGCATGGTTACATGACCACTTACTTAGTGTTGTCAATTAATACTGCATACTGACTCTCCTTTGACTGTGATTCCCACGTCCCCAAACATACCCACATACCCATGCCTGGTTCTTTATCTTTTCCTCCCATACTGAATATCTGTTGTCATTAAGAGAATATGCATGTAGCTGTTAGCCATTCGTGTATAACTTTCGCTTATAGTGGTCATGGTTCTGCTTGCCACTTGCTTTATTTCCTTTTTTTTTCCCCCAATTCATCAATAATCTTTCCCTGGAATTGTAGCTGCTGGCTTGTTGTCCTGCTGGCATCCCTCTTGCCTGTCTATTTTCAGTTATGTTCTGTACTGTCGGCCTGGCCTGACAGTGTGGCATGTGCAGCATCCTCTTTCCTCACTGGCCCCGCAGACTTCTTCACCTGTCTCCCATCGAGTTCTGTTCTCAGGGACCCATGGCATTATTTTTTTTGAGCTCTCAGGGAAAGAAAGCAGGTTGTTCAGTCAGAGAGATTTTAAGTGTCTGCAAATCCCTTCATAGTTTTATCACATTGCTCAGTTTTCCTGAAAATTGAACTCTGGTTTGGAGGTCATTTTTCCTTAGAATTTTCATGTCCCCCACCATCTTTAAGTTTGTAGTAATTGCATTGCCTGTTTCTAGCTTCTATCATTTGGGTATTGGAAAACCTTTAGTTCTCCATTTTTAAGCCCTTCCTTCTCTCTCTCCCTTCCCCTCTCCCATCCCTGTCTATTTCTCACATACACATGACATTTTTATGTTAGAATACAAGATTATACAACCATGAGACAGGTACAAATGCAAACGTAAGTGTGTTCTTGGAACACTGCTGGTCAATTTTCTCGATATTTTAACCCAAATCTTTAAATGATTGTTTTTAAAACTTCTGTACTTTTATTTCCAGACCACTCTTTTTGAGCATTATCCCATATTTCCTCTTTGTCTAGATTAATGGCTGTGCTATGTGTCCCTTTTGCCCTGGTGCCATAGGCTGTGTTTGGTACCAGGCAACTTGGAAAGGTGAAATAACATTGAAGCTTCAATTTTCTTCTGAATCTTATTAAATGCAACATGAAAACCTTCACCTTCCAATTCATATATTTTATTCTACATTCCTTTCCTGAAACCCATTTTCTTTCTTAGTATTTTAATATTATCTTGACTTTTCTTAACCCTTTTGGATGAGTGACTGCACTTGCCTTTTTCAACTTGGGAAAAACATAAAGGTTGGAGAAGAGAGCAGTATTGCACTGAGTCATTGCATCGGGGACCATTTACTCCCAGAATATCCCAAGCAAGTGCAGAGGCTTGAGTTCCCAGGTGCTCTGCTGCAGTGAGTCAAGGCTGAGGTGCTGAAGTGTTTGACTGTAGCACACCCTTAAAGTGGGCTTTGTTCCCAGATGCTCCGAGCACACGACCGAGCACTGTGAAGGAGGGTAGCACAACGCCCCCGGGCACCTTGGGGAATTTTCAGAATCTTCCCAGCAGAGCTTTAGTTGTATATTTACCAATGCTACTAACTCCAGGACATTTCAGTGCTAGGTTTCTGGGTTTCTGCTCCATGCTCTTTCCTCTCCCACGCTAATGTTTTGTGCTCTTTACATTAATGTAAATGTAGCAGTATTGTCTGTCTGCCAACATGAGGCAGTGCTATAGCTAACATATAAAGAGAAGAAAGAAACAGTATATAAGATCTACTTAAACACACCCATTTTAATATTTTCAGTCACTTGCTCATTTGCTTTTGAGAGAGGGCCTCATACAGCATAGGCTGGCCTCAGACTGTCAGTGATCCCCTGACTTCAGTCATTTCTATGCAGTTTCTGTTGTGCTCTGTATGTCTGCATGTCCGTCAAAGTGAGAGACTTCTGAATTTCTTACCTTGCCTCACTACTTCTGGCATCTCTGCCCTGGTTACTTACCATTCGCAATGCTTGTCATATAATATATCATCCTGTTATATCCTAGTGGTTATTAATAAAATAACAACAGGCCGCATTAGCACTTACACTTACTATAAATGAAATTATAGACTCATTGATTGCCAGTATAGTTGACGTTGTTCCTCTAACCCACCTGTCAACTCGTTGCTTCGTGTTGTTTCTCAGAGAGCCCTGTCATACAGCAGACGTGATCACATAGTGAGTTATGTGAACCCTTTCCTTATAGCATCACAGTGAACACCAGGCGCTCATTGGGTGGTTTTCTCAGGATTCTCCCCGCAGTGATTGAAGCTGCACAACCTTCCAGTGTTTTTCCATGTTGCTTGTCTCTTCTTGATTCTTCTCATTCTTTAGGTCTTGTGGCCATAACATAGGACTTTGGTTTCCTTTGGGGTGGAGGGTGTTGTTTGTTTTTGGAGACAGTCACACTGTTTTGCCCAGGTAGACCTCCAGCTCCTGGGTCCACTCTCCCAGCCGCCACTGTAGAGTTCTGTGTTCCATCCATTTTCCTTTGCTTCAGTGTTTACTGCCCATTTCCTACCATGAATTTCACCCTAATTTTGTTGTATTATTTTTCTTGTCTAATGTTTAATGAGTACCAGGTTTTTGTGCCATTTGGTCATTTTTACTTGCCTCAAAATCTTTGAGAATACAAGTGGAAACTCTAGAAAACAAAATTTTCTTTCAAAACATAGTTAAATAAAAGCACATTTAAATGTTACTTTTGGAACTACTTATCACTTTAAAATTTTAATCATTAGTAGATATGATGTTGAATAGTCTGTCCTTTAAAGTGAGAACAAAACTAAATCCTTGGGCATTGTACCTGAGTGGTTGTGTTCTGTTGCTGTGAGATAGGATGCTAGCAAGTAGCCGAGGCTGTCCTAGTCAGAGCCATCTTGCTTCAGCCTCCACAGTGCTGAGTAACAGGCAGACACCACCGTGTCTAACTCCTGCATGACTTTTAGAACAGGAACAGATTCTGCATTGTTCTCAGCCTGTTCCAGAGCTGTGTAACTCCAGCTTGGGTACCACCTCATCTGGAGCCAATGAGACACAGTGGTTCCACCAGTTCCCTTATCTGGCGTGTTTCAACCCACATACCGTCTACAGTTACCTGCAGAGGGAGGGGCTGTCAGTGCACAGCCAGTGGGAAATGCCTTGCGTGTTCCAGTCTTACATTTCAGCATTCAGGTGACAGATTGTGCTCCTTAAGATTTAAGCAAATCTTAAAATTTGCGTCTTTAGAAATAAATCTTTCCCCATGATATCTCTCAATTAAAGTTACAAGTAAGTAGTTTCATAATTCTGTAAAAACTTTGATCCAGCATCAGAGGTCAGTATCACCTTCTCAAACTGAAAGCCAGCTAGTTCCCAGAGATGCCTGGTACTCAGTCATGTGTCATCCTGGGACAAGTGTTCCCACCCCAGTGTTTACACTGGTGACATGTTTTCTACTTGAGAGTCCATGAACAACTTGAGAATTTGGGACAGCTCAACTCAGCTGTTTTCATCAAGAAGTTTCCCTTCATCCCTGGAGGTTCTTGTGGTGATGTAGAATTTCCCCTCTTCCTTACCAGACTCTTAGAAAAATTTTTTTTTGTCATATACTCATAAAAAGGACCTAGGCAGACTAATACTTGGAGGTATTATTTGAAATCAAGTAAAAGTCTATTTGTTGGTGATAGTATTAAATTCTGTTAATTTCTGTGATTTCTTTTCATTTATTTCACACACATGGTTTGATATCCCTTGTGTACTGTGTGATCTGATTCCTGATATTATCTGTTCATCTGAGGAGAAAGTGGATTGATTGGTTGATTTTTGATTTACTCTTGCTGGGTTGATTAAGATAAAAATCTAATAAAATAGAAAACAATAGATTTATTCTGAGAAACAGTAGCTCTTGTTATATATTCCCATTTCTCTAAGAGGGGTTCCTGTACTCATTCATGTCTTTCTCCTCCCATCAAAATGAAAACAAGTGTCCCTGTTTGTCCCATTGTGGAAGGCATTCATTTCCACATGCTGGCACTTGTCACCTTTTTTGTCACAGATGTGATAGAATTACAGTTGCTTTTTATTTGATCTTCTAAAGATCCAAAGATGTTCAAGGATTCAGTCTTCCCCATGCTGTCATTTGCCGTTTGGAAAGGAGACCTAATTTGCAACAGATACAAAACTATTTGTCATTTTGCAGCTTTGCCAAAAATAAATGAAAGTATTAACAGCTACATCTCTGCGCAGCTGTTAATAAATGGGAGGAGGGCTGCTCATTAGAAACTGCATAAGGACGTGGACTGCATGTGTGTCACTGCTTTTCCCAGAAACATACATAGAATTGCATGTATCAGCAAAGCCACATGGAGAGGAGACCCCGCCTGGCCTATCTTCTGGGGTCTTTAGCGTGTTAAACAGGCCTGTCCTTGTCACACTGGAGCTGTAATCATTTAACACTGTATTTTTAAAGTAAGTTATGCCAGTTGACATTTTATATGGCCAAAGAGTGACTCGGGACCACCTTTAAACAGTGACTTTAAAAAGTTATGGTTCTTTATGACCTCTTCTTTCCAAATTGAGAACTAGGATAAGACATCATTTGAGGTGAACAGCTTTGCTCAGCCCTCCATGGGAAGGGCCTCTCAAAGTGGTTCCCATTCATTCATATGTGTGCCTGGCCAAGCAAGAAGACATTCACATGTTCACTTTAATTAGAATGTATGCATTCCATATTTGTTTAATTGGAATACATTTAATTATATATGTGTCCTAATTAAAAAGAACATTTGAATAACTTCGAGGGCTAGAGATAGTTAGAGCAGAATAATTGGAAACTTCTCACAAATGTGATATAAAATGGCTTTTAAGGGGTTTAATTTTCCCATTCTACACTCTACGATCAAATTATTGTATTTTATAAAATCACACTGGGCACAAATTGCCAGTGCTCATGGCTCCTGTCCTTTGGCATCCTGAAATTCTAACCTTCCTTGCCAAGATTTTAAATGAATGACTGCAGAGGGTTATTTTAAGTTATGATTATACCAATAAATTAGTCACCTAGCAGTGTGAACTTGAACTGTTGCTTTTTGGTTGGAGATGAAGGACCCACAAAGAATGAGATAGTTTACCGACTGGAAATACCTTCTTTATCCTTGTAGAGAGAAAAAAATTCTAAAAATCCACTCTCCTTTGGTGTAACTCTGATCACCTAGTAACCTCTTTTTCCCACAGGCGAGCTAGATGTTTTCAGATGCTTAGACATGTGCACAGGCTCTGTCCCCACGGGTGCTGGTTGGAGGTGGCTGTGGTCACTAATGACAGAAAATTGTTAGCATGTGTGAGCTGTTCCAGCGACCCTTAACGGAAATAAATGTGTGGTCTGAAGTCTATCTCCTTAAGGACAGGTGTCTGTTTCACAGTTGGCACTCTCCAGATTGGCCCAGTGATTAAGTGGGCACGGGCACAGCTCTAACCTTTAGCTCCCAGAGATGGGTCCCCTGGGAAATGATTAAGGTGCACCTGCAGAGCTGGACCCCAGCAGCTCGTGTCACTCCTGCAACCTGCACTGTAACTTCATTAGGGAGCATTTGGGGATGGTGATGCACTGTGCTCCTGTGCCAAAATGCTTTCCCCAAACAAGCAATCAGCCCTAACTCATTAATGGGAGTTACTGGAATGTAATACAAACTGCTTGAGTTTGTATCTTACGGTCTCTAGAATAAACATAAGTCGGATAAAGTCGGTGTGTCTGGTGACTGTCTTAGTGGAGGCCAGCATGTGGATCAGTTCATTCATATTCCCACCTACTAAAGTCTTCCACCACTCGATCACAGTAGAACAGAAATCCTTCAGTGTAAATTTTAATGCCCATGTATCTGTAAGTAAAATATTTTACTTACTAATATAAAAAAGTCAAATATTAAGCACTTAATTGCCATTTTTACCATTTTTCAGTTATAAGACCAATGCAGAATTAATTAAAAAATATTATGAAACTTGTTTATATAGTTGTTGGTCTGTTTGTTTTTTAATCAAATTTGTTTTATATCCAGTACTTTTTTTTCTCTTAGGAAATAAACACTTTTGTCATTCCATATTGATTTTGTTTGTGTACCAGGCTACAGATGGGAATTTACCTTTGTTTATTTCATATATTTCCGATCAATTCCATCTCATGCCCAATTATATTACACTAAATTAACATAATTTAACAGATGTTGATATTTAAATGTTGTCTGGCATTCAAATCTTGGACAGCTGTATTAGAGCTTGGGGAAAAGGCAAACATTTAGAGTTAAATGCTGAACATATGTTTAAATTACTAATTAGAGAGAGGGAATGAAAACTACGTGTTCTCCTTCCTAAGGACAATAAGCCTTAGATAAAGGTTTGGGTCATTTTTTTTTAACAGCAATTACAATATGGGGCATGCTCCCAAACTAGAGGACACAGGCAGGCTTCATAGATAACTTAATTAAATTTCAAATTTAGTCTCTAAAAACTATGAATTATCTGTTTCACTGAGTCTGGAAGGAGCTATAGTGATTTCTACTTATAAACTTAAGGACCAGAAAATAAAAATGTTTCTTGGGCTAAAAAAACATTTTCAGTGTATTATCATGAAAAATGTTTATATATGGAGAAATGGTAAGAAAAGTTGAAATTCACTGGAGAGATGCCTCGGAAGTTAAGAGCACTGAGTGCTCTCCCAGAGGTCCTGAGTTCAATTCCCAACAACCACATGGTGGCTCACAACCATCTGTAGTGAGATCTGGCGCCCTCTTCTGGCCTGCAGGCATACATGCAGGTAGAACACTGTACACATAATAGATAACAGACAGACAGATGATAGATGGATGGATAGATAGATAGATAGATAGATAGATAGATAGATAGATAGACAGATGATGGATAGATAGACAGATGATGGATAGATAGATAGATAGATAGATAGATAGATAGATAGATAGATAGATAATAAATATTAAGAAGTGTTTCAGGAGAAAAGTCAAACTTCCAACAGTCTACCAGCTGTCTTAGAGAAGTATCAATGTGTGCATAAGCTAATGAATCAAACCGAAAACTCACCCAGGAAGTACGAATAGCCACCACATCAAAACGTGTTCAACATCTTTAGCTGTCAGAAAGAAACGTAAAGGAAAACTTCACTGAACGTGCTCCTACTTCCATGTCTTTTTTAAAATGCGGACTCCACCAATGGAACAAATGTGTGCCCTTTCAGTTGTGCTTCCTAGCTCTATTTTCTATACTGGTGTCGTTTCGTTCTCTATTAACCCCACTGTGTCTGTGTGCCCTTGGCAGACACAGAGCCTGATGCCTTCACTCCTGTGGATGGTACTGATGAGCTTAGGGTCTGTGTAGCCTGTGCTGTGCTGACTTGGATTCCTTTGTGTGTGCCCAGGAGTGGACTAGCTAGCTTTTTGAGGAGCGTCCATAGTGATTTCCATAGTGTCTGTACAAATTTATCTTTCTACCAATAATGTATTAGGTCTCTCCTCTCTGCCATCCTTACCAGCAGTAGTTGCCATTTGTTTTCTTTCTGACAGCCGATCTATCTGTGGCAAGCTGGAATTTCAGTGAAGTCTTAATTTACATTTTTCTGAGGGCTGAGGATGTTGAACATGTCTTCATGTGTTGACCATTTGTACTCCCTCGGAGTTCAATCCCTTAGTCCATTTGCTGATCCAGTTATTTGACAGAAGGACTCATAGTGGGATCACACTTGCTTTAACAGTAGCAGTAACTGAGACGGGTCAATACATCCCATGCATTCCCTTGATGGTTTTAGTCTTTAATGTTTTATGAATTCTCCTTCCTTACATGACCTGTTTTCTTTGGATTTTTTTATTTTATTTATTTATTTATTTATTTATTTATTTATTTATTTATTTATTTATTTTGCTGTTGTTGAAGAAGTCAAATTGTACCTACAACTGAGGTTTTGGAAAGAGCTCGATGATTTCTGTTTCCTGCCTTTTGGCATGAGCTTGGTAAATAAAATCCGAGTGCCCAAGATGAGAGGAAAATCAAGTCCGCTGTCCTAAGCGGCCCCAGCGCTGAGGAACGCTTTCTGTGTCATTCTGCGTGCTCCTCTGTCCGCTCTGTCCTTGTAACTGGCATTTAGATCTGGGGGCGCATTTCCCTCAGGTTTCTCTGCTGCCTCATTCTGTTTAACAAAGGGGCACGTGTCTATGCTGCCGTTCTTTCTGCTCTTTGTGTGCTGCATTGGTCATGGAGATCCCTGCCACATGGTGGATGAAGGATGACACAGTGGTGGTACTTCTCTTGTTTTGTCTCCATGTAGGATTACTTCTGCTAACAGTTTCTCTTCTCCCACCACTTGAACACTGTATGGTGTAGATAACGTAGAGAAAGCCTGATGAATGCCTGTCTGGCTTTAGCCTCAGTTTGCAGGGCTCAGCCTATTGGTTAGACACAGCTGGTGTGTGTCTGTCCGGCAGGTGTTGTCCGAATTAGGTCTTGCTGCAGTTGCTGCACTTGGAGCAAATGTTTCCGTTGACTCCAGAGTGTTTATTTACTACCAGTTCTGTTCTTTCCATGTGGAAACCATTTAGATTGTCAGGGCACCATTTTGTTTCTGGGTCTTTTCCAGGAAAACAATTAGGATTTCTCTTTCCTTCTCTGTTTATTCCTGGCAGAATGTGTGGTTCATAATGATAATTCTAACTTAAATTCAGAACATCGTTCTGTGGACTTCCCTTCGTCTGTTTTTGAACATTAAAGGTGTTCCATCTCAAGGGCATGGGAGTTGATATTTACATGATAATACCAAGAGCCACTTCAAAACCCCAGTACCTTTATGGCTGCCGGTAAAAACTAGACAGTGAAATAGTTATCCTCCCTTTTCCTTTTGCACGTAGAAAATATTTCACTGAGCATACTATTTCTTTATGCTGAAAGTAAGTAAAACTGTTTTTCCCCTATAAAGATTTGAATCTGTAGTCCCATTAGTTCAATTTTGTGACATCTTTATTTTAATTGCTATTTTGTCTTATAATAGCATAAATTATTTTAAGGTTCCACAATTTTAAGGTTCAAATATTAACAAGAAGTATTTTTCAAAGAAATCCAGCTTCCATTTCACCTTGAATTCTCTCTCACTCTCTTTCTCTCTCTCTCTCTCTCTCTCTCTCTCTCTCTCTCTCTCTCTCTCTCTCTCTCTCTCTCTCTCTCTCTCTCTCCCTCTCTCTCTCTCTCTCTCACACACACACACACACACACACACACACTGTTTAGATTCGTTTTGTTTCAGATGTAATCTTCTCTTGGCCTTGTCCTCCATCTCTTGTTCAGACAAATGGACTGGTGCCCTCCCATTCTTACTCTTTGTCTGTCTGGGATATCTTTGGCAATCTGAAGCCAGCTTGTTCTCTCACTGTGTCTGCATTCACCTCAGACCCTGGTCCAGTTCTACCTCATGCTGCCCACTCTCCACTATGATCATAACCTCCGCAGCCCTTCCTGTGCCTCTCCCAAGCACTTCATTTTAGTTTTTAATTCTGTGTGTGTGTTTTAAATGCATGGCTGGGGCACTGGGGGAGCTGGGCATATGAGTGCAGGGCCTGTGGAGGCCAGCAGTACTGCATTCCCTCCGGCTGGAGGTACAAGTGGTTGTGAGCTGCCCTGTGTGGATGCTGGGAACCAAACTTAGGTCTTCTACAAGAGAAGCACATGCTTCTAAGCACTGAGCCATCTCTCCAGCCTTCCAAACACTTAATTTTTATTTTATCTTTACTTTGTTCATACATAAAGCCAGTAAGCAACTCTGTCCTGGCTTTCCTATATATTCTTACGTTGTGTTCATTTTTAGATAAAATATGCAAAATATGCCAAAACATGTAACATTCTATTTACCACTTACAGATTCCATCACAGGAACTTACCAAGTGCATACCTAGAGACACGCTGACTTAACCTTCACATGAGCTTTTTGCGTCTTGCTTTGTTTTCTCCTCTATTTTTCTGAGAAGGAAAACCTGACAAAGAAGTAAAGAGCTTATCTCCTTGGTCTTGCCTTCCTAACCACTGTACAGACTGCCTCTCAGGATGGGTGGATCAGGAGGGATGGAGGAGTGAACAAGGAACTGAGAGAAGTTCCCTTAGCTGAGAAAGAAATCCTCCCCCCTTTTTCTCCTGAGGCAGATTCTCCTGGTATAAACCAGACCTGAGTCCCTGTGTCCTCAGCCTCCTGAATGGGAGTTCTGGCATATGCCACCACACCCAGCTTCTCATAGTAGCTGAAAGATTGAGTGTAAAATTTTTTCTGTGTAGCAGATCTGATTATCCTTCTTAGATATGAAGAAATGGAAAAAAGGGTTAAATGATTTTCCTAACTCAGTGGCAGATAAAGTATCAATGTTGTTTCCCAAGTCTAATTTCTAATCCTTGTGAAGTTACCTTGAGCTGGGGCTATATCTGCAGTAGAATGTGCTTACAATGTATGAGGCCCTGAGTTCAGTCCCTACCATGATGTGGGGGCGTGGCAGATGGTGATAAGTGACCTGCCTATTAGCCTTCTACCCTGACATTTTAAACATTATTAAAATGGCCTTATTTGTGTCCAAAAAAAGTGATAACATTTTGAAATCACAACTCACTGGGTAGCTGGTTATCTAGCATTTAATTTTTGAGAGAGAGAGAGAGAGAGAGAGTGTGTGTGTGTGTGTGTGTGTGTTTGTGTGTAACCCAGACTTGAGTCCCTGTGTCCTCAGCCTCCTGAATGCTGGGAGTTTTCACACACACACACACACACACACACACACCAGAAGTATATAAAGAAGAAAAGAAACAATAATTTATATTTGAAATGGTTCATGTAGCATGGCACTTTTCTTCATGAACATTGAAAATAATTTTTTGGTTTTTCAAGACAGGGTTTCTCTGTACATCCCTGGCTGCCCTGAAACTCATTTTGTAGACCCGGGTGTCCTCGAACTCACAGAGATGTGGCTGCCTCTGTCTCTTGAGTGCTAGGCGTGCACCACCACCGCCCAGCAAAAATAAATCTTTTAATACAGTGAATAATAAACCTGAATGGAAAAAGTTCTAAAGGAAGTTTGGTTCAAATATTTCAGTGTCAGAACCCATCCTGAGTACAGACTGGCATGCTGAAGCTCTCCATGTCTTCTGTTGCGTTGAATTAGAGGGATGCTGCCACTGTGCCTCCTGTTCCTATTGCTTGCTCAGAGCCATCTGGAGCAGTCTTTGTAGAAGAGGAAGGACTGGAAGGATTCCTTCTATAAAACCTACACTGAGATGCAAGATTCTACAGAAATGACAGTACTGTAGAATAAGTGAACACATGGGTATTATACCCCATAGCCGAAGACATTGACCAAAGAAACTTAGTATTTTCTGTTTTAATAAGTAAGCACATTCATATTAGTGAAATTGAAACCAATAAAAGTATAAATTGTTTACAAGACATAACTCCTATAAGCTCTGGGCATGCCTGGTTAAATTTCATTCAATTTTATAATCATACAGCATTAACAAGGATGCACTTGCTGAGAGAAATATTCTTCAATAAATCAGATGTGGGCCCTCTTGTCTTCTTGCATGTAGCCTGTGCAGAATGCCTGTCCATGCTGTGATAACTGTAGCCGAGGGTAAAAGACACTTTTTTTGTTTTGTTTTGTTTTGTTTCCAAGAGATGAGCAGTTATTTCTGCAGTGGGAACTGGGAAGGCTCTGTAGAGACGCAGTAAGACCATTGATTCTGATAGACTTTTAGTAGTAAGCAACTTAAAAAAGATTCAAATAAGTTTGTTTTCACATGGTAGCACTAATGTACTCCAAAATAATTATCTATTTACATGTGTCACATTTCAGACATTCTATGCTATCACTCAGTCTGTCAGTATGAAGATAAAAGTGGCTACCATGCTTTCCTTGCTTTTTTGCTATCTTACTCATGGTAGACAATGACGTTACCATGGCCCTTCTGAGCAGGCACAGTCCCTGCACGGGGCATGAAACCAAAACTGCACTCAGTCTGAAGCCACTGTGTCCCAGCCCAGTCATGCAAGGAAATGATAGAGGAGATTTTGGACAGTGGGGGCTGTCTCACTGTGTATTTTGGTTAGTATCTAATAATTTATAAATGTTGAAGATTTGTTATCATTGAATACATTTGAAGGAATTTAAATAATAGTTAGAAATGAATTTTTATTTGCCTGTTTCATCACTGAGTGCATGTTGATTCTAGCAGTTTGTGTTTCTAACACATGACAGTAGCTTGTTAGGTTCAGAGAATTAGACATGCTCATTGGCCTGGAGTTGTTTTCTACATAATTAACTGACAAATCCCTGTGATCTGAAAACAACTGGAGACCATAGTCTGTGGTAAGGGTAGTAACAGATACGCCACACTGGCATGGCTGTAGAGGAAAGGTGTCTGGAAGCAAGGCTCACAGCACTTCCAGGAAAGGGAAATTACAGCTGTGCTGGTGCTGTGGGAGCTTCTTCCACTCCTTCAACCAATAGCCTTTAAGATACCAGCCCACTTGGGGTCTAAATGCAGTTGAAAAGCCTGTGCTTGCTTCCAGCTCCTAGACTCTGTTCCTGTTCCCCGTTTGTGCAGAGGATTATGATCTAGGACAGTGATCTGTGAGTCTTCCCCTAAATGAATAACCCTTTATTATACGTAATTCTGAACTAGTGTGGGATTATTTTGTATCTTCTGCTATCATATGCACCCGAATATGAGGACCAGTCCACATTTTTGGGGATCGGTCTGCCAGCCACGTGGTACATTGGGCACAGCATCTCCCACTCACTGCTTTAGCTGGCCCTCAGACTGCTCAATGCCCCCCAGCTTGTGACCCACTCACCAGCCCGCACACTGCTGCCTGCAAATCCCTATGGTGCACACAGTCTACAACTCATACTGACAGAAAACTTTGGGTTTTCTCTTTATCCTGGGCCCCAATTCTCGGAATCATTTGATCACCTTAACAAATATACTTAATTTGTTAAACAAAGCATATTTTTCAGTACCTAAGTAAACAACACGTGCTGTTCACTGCTGCTAGCAATTGGCAACATCTGCTGGCTAATAACGATTATTACACCTACTCTAACTAGTTGTAATTAAACAACAGATAAGATCTGAAAAACTACAAAAAAAATGACTGATAACATCCAGGAGTTCAATAATTATTTTGCTTATATTATAGAAGATATTGTGCAAGGCTTACTCTATTTTCTTCCCTATTATTTGATTCTAGGAATTAGCTTTGTTTTTAATATTAAATATTTTAAAAATGGTTCAATTCCATGGGGAGGGATAGCATTAAATTTGGCAAAATTATCTGAAATAATTTGTGCTGTTGAATCTGTCAGAAATTGTTGAAAACTTATGATATATCCAAGGATGAGACATTATCTTTACTGAAAAATTTGGAATCCTCAGTGAGGACATTAGAACAGTATACTGTACAAAATATTCAAACTTTATAAAAGGCAGTAGTAAAACAATTTGAAAATTTTTTGAAATTTTCAATAAATCTGAGGAATTTATTAAAATTGATGGGCAGGGACAGAAGGTACAAGAACAGAATTTAGCCTCATCAGTATATGCCAGACCTCTGGATGACTTAAACAGTTTCATCTGCATATCCAGTAATTCTCTCAGAAAGACCATCTGGCAAAAAGTACCCTAAGGTAGTCAAAGAATATGCATGGGAACCAATACATATGAGCAATCTAGCAGAAATAAAACAAGCAATAGTTTCTCATGGGCTACATTCACCATTTTTCAGGAAAATAGTTTAAATGTGGGCTTCAAGCACTAAGGCTACACCACACAATTGGCTTCAATTAATCTCAGTGGTCCTAGAAAATGGACCTCAGCTGCTTTGGATGTGTTATGGGAGAGAAGAAGCAAAAATTTTAGAGCAACAAGGGAAAGCAAAAGGAGTTGACATTTCCCAAGATCAAATTCTTGGTGAGGGTCATTACTCTGATTCTCAGAAACAGGCTCACTACGACAAACGCACCTTGTCCCTGTGTAGAACAGCAACTTTAAATGCTTGGGACAGGATTCAGGAACCAGGAAAGAGTAGTGAGTCATATATTAGGGTTAAACAGTGCCAGAGATTAAACTCTTTATTGACTTCTTACAAAAATTAACTATGGTTGTAAAATTAGGAGTGACAGACCCTGAAGCTAGAAGTGTACTAATTGAATCCTTGGCTTTTGAAAATGCCAACTTAGAATGTAAGAAGATCCTCAGGCCTTTAGAGGTTGAATCAGTACCCATAGATGAATGGATCTTGCATACAATGAATGTTGAAACATTTGACTATAGTACTGAAGCTTGGGTAGGAGAAGTAATTTCTAATGGTATGAGGAGACACCAAAATGCCAAATGTTTTCATTGTGGACGAATAGGACATCTAAGAAGGGATTGTCCTTCCTGGGGAAAATGTCTCCTATAGGAATGACAAGAAGAGGAGGACTCAGCCTTCTGCTATATGTAGGAGGTGTGACAAAGGCCAACATTGGACTAATGAATGTTGGTCGACAAGAGACAGACAAGGCAACCCGATACCACCTGGAAACTCCTTGTGCACCTCTCTCAGGCCCTGATGTCAAACAAGACAGAGTCATTCTCAGCCACTGTGGAAAACATATTTCATCAGGAAAATTAAACAATCCCGTGCCTACTTTAAAAAACCATACTGTTTTGGATGATGGAATAGACCTGAAGGATGAGTCAAAAACTCCCATGAGTAATAGGAAATGTATATTTTGGCAGACTTCTATAAATAATCATAGACCAAAGCTAAGAGTGTGTATAAATGACATTGTAATTGAGGGATTACTAGACACAGGTGCAGATGGGACTGTCATTACTCTAGAATCTTGACATCCAGATTGACCTCCGCGAGAGGTAGATATTCAATTCCTAGTAAATGGAACCCTATTTCAAGTAAAACAAAGCACAAGGTGGATTGAATGCATAGAGTCAGAAGGACAGAAAAGAAGACTGAGGACATATGTAGCTAATATTGCTTTGAATTTATGGGGCTGACCTATTGCAGTAATGGAATACCTAGGTTAACATTTCTGCAGTCCCTAAAACTCATGTTTCTGGTAAGGATATTATAAAATATATTAAATAAAGGTCACCAGCCATTCAGGCTGTATAAAAACCGAAAAGCAACTAGCAATCTTCAGAGGTACTAACAGCCTTGCTCTTAAAATGGTGAACTGAGAAACCCATATGAGTTAAACAATGACCTTTAACAGAAGACAAACTACAGGCTTTGGATACAGGAACAAGTAGATGCTCACCATATTGAAGAATCAGCAAGACCTTGGAATTCTGTATTGTTTGTTAAAAAAGAAAGAAAGAAACAAAGAAAGAAAGAAATCTGGAAAATGGAGAATAGTGACAGATCTAAGAGCTGTCAACAAGGTTATCCAACCTATGGGCCCTCTACAGTCTGGAATTTCTCTGCCTTCTCTATTACCAAAAGGATGAACTCTTATAGTTATTAACTTAAAGGATTGTTTCTTCACTATACCTTTACAAGAAAAGGATCGAGAAAAACTTGGCTTTTACGGTGCCTACTTATAATAATTCTCAGCCTACTAGGCGATGCCCGTGGACCGTCCTCCCACAGGGAATGCTCAGTAGTCCCGTCCTCTGCCAATACTTTCTACATCAGCTATTGAAATAAAATGCAAGCAGTTTCCTAGGTCTATGATTTACCATTAATGGATGACATTTTGTTATCTGACTCAAATGCAGATACTTTAGAACGAATGTTTGAAGAAGTAAAAAAAGAAAAAAAAAGTGTTTTGCCTAAATGGGGATTACAAATTGCACCTGAAAAAATAAAAAGAGGAGATTCTGTCAATTAACCTAGGTTACAAAATAGGTTTACAGAAAATTAGAACATAAAAGGTATAAATTAGGAGAGACCGATTGCAGACTCTTAATGACTCTCAAAGATTGTTAGGAGATATTTCCAGTCTATCACCAGCTGTTAGGATAACACCTGACCTAATAGTTCATTTAAACAAAATCTTAGATGATGACAAAGACTTAAAAAGTCTCAGAGACTTAACAGCTGAAGTGGAAAAAGAATTGATGGTCGTTGAAGAGAAATTACAGGAGGCACATGTAGATAGAGTGGATCCAAATCTTAATTGTATTCTAGTCATATTGCCTTCCAGAATTTCCCCTATAGGAATTTTAATGCAGAGGGAAGATATTATCTCAGAATAGGTCTTTTTACCACATAAACCAAGTAAAAAAATTGAAAACTTATGTGAAAAATTGTTCTGAATTGATTATGAAAGGAAAATTGAGACTTTGTCAACTAGCAGGTATAGACCCAGCAGAGCTTATAGTTCCTTTACTACTGATGAAATTAAAAGCTTATGGGAAAACAATGAACCTTGGCAAAGAGTTTGTGCTAATTTGGGGGGAGAAATTAATAGCAATTTTCTCAAAAGTGATGGGATTAACCTTACAAAGAGAACTACTTGGATTCTTCCATGAATTGTATGTGATGCATAAATAACTGGAGCCCATACATTTTATATAGATGCAGATAAATCAGAAAAGGCAGGTTACAAATCAGGAGAATTAAATAAGGTGGAGCAAAAGCCCTTATAATTCTGTTCAAAAGGCAAAATTATATGCTATTCTCATGGTGCTAAGGAATGTTAAAGAACCTCTCAGTATAGTTACTGACTTGCAATATGAAGAAATAGTTGTTTTGCATATTGAAACTACTGAGTTTAAACCAGATGTTACAGAATTGACTTCATTATTCATACAGGTTCAAGATATAATCAGGAATAGGTTTTGTCCCATATACATAACACACCTCCAATCCCATACAGGTCTGCCAGGTCCTCTAGCACAAGGTAACACAGAAATTGATTGATTATTGATTGGAAGTGTGCTTAAGACCTCAGAATTTCATAAGAAACATCATGTCAATAGAAAGTTTTAAAGAAAGTGTTTTCTATTACATGGCAACAAGCTAAGGAGATTATAAAGAGATGTCCTACTTGCTCTTTTTATAACCAAACACTATTACCAGCAGAGAGCAAACCAAAGGGTACTCAAAGGAATGAGATCTGCCAGGTGGATGTGTTTCATTTTACAGAATTTGGAAAATTGAAATATGTACACCACACCATTGACACTTATTCAGGTTTTCAATGGGCAACTGCCTTGAGCTCAGGAAAGGCTGATTCAGTATGCATGCATTTATTAGAAGTTATGACCATCATGGGTATACCTGCACAAATTAAAACAGACAATGGTCCAGCATATGTGTCTAAGAAAAAGGTTTTTTTGCTTATTATAATATAAAGCATATTACAGGTATACCACACAATCCTACAGGTCAGGAAGTTGTAGAAAGATCAAATCAAACTATAAAGGATGTGCTAAACAAACAAAATGGGATGGAAAATACCCCCAGAAATAGACTGCCTACTGCTTTATTAACCTTGAATTTTCTTAATGCTAATGAGAAAGTAACAACAGCAGCAGAGAGACATTGGGTAATAGAAAACTATTCTGAATTAAATCGGCTAGTATATTTCAAGTTTGTGCTGACCTCACAATGGAAACCAGGAGATGTGCTACGTTAGGGAAGAGGTTTTGCTCTTTTTTCCACAGGAGGAGAAAAGCTGTGGATACCATTGATAAAGATTCAGTTTGAAAAAGAGAAACCTTTTGAGAAAAAGAAATCACAGCTCATCCACAGAGGTGACAATCCTACAGGTGGTAAGAAAACCTCGTAAGGATTGGGACAGGGTTCTCTTCTTTGCAGGAAAACATTTATCTTCAAAGAGTGGAGAGACCTTGGACAACTAGGTGCCTAAAGATAAAAAGATAGCAATTCAGGAAGAACCATTAAGCAAAATCTGCCTTATGATGCTGTATTATATACATGGTAAAATTTGATTATTTGGACACGTATACATCTCTACCTAAAAATAGAGCTGGCTTTGGAGTTGGACAATGGCTATTCTTCTCTAAATCCAAGCATGTTGTTAAAAGAAAAATACAGAATTTCTGTCTCATTTCAGGAGCCATCTGGTATGGGATAGAAAGAAGATAAATTTTAAGGAAATATTTTACTTTTGTTTGTATCGTATCTTCCATTAAATATATGTCTATATGAATAATGTATAAGTTTTCCACAATGAACAGTAGATTTTCCTGCAGTAATTTTTGAAGCATCCAGGAAGAAGATGGGGCCCCACAACAATGACTCCACCTGGTTGATATGACGTCCTGATGCTGACAGTGCTACTATGAGACCAGTTTTTGGGTACCAGCTATGGAAATGGTGCACCTTCTTACAAAGTTCTGGCCAGAACTCCAAATAAGGACTTCAAAACAAACAAACAAACCAAAAGACCCTATCAACTACTCAGAGAACATTTGTAATTATACAAAACAGCAATCTTAAAACTTAACCATCATTTTACTTTTACCAGATCACATAGAAAAAAACATTGCCCCCGTTAGAGCTTGAAGCAATTCTAGAAAGTGATGTCTCCTCTCCCAACAAAATTTGTTCTCACAGTTAAAGACACCTTTTAGGGGTCGATTATTACTCGCATAGGGTTGGGGGTTATACTAATAATAATAGTAATAATGAGTAATGGAATGAATACTTGTGAGCTATTTATGGACAATTTACACTGGTATAGTTTCTTGAATATTGAATGTATGCAAGTTTCTACCTCTGTTTAAGACATTTTGTATATTGATATAATTTTAGTGTGTATTTATCATATTGCATTATATTTCTACCTCTGATTAAGATATTTATACATTCTTTACATTTTGATGTCATTGTCCTCCTTTACTTCACAGTTGTTTAAAGATTGTTTAATATTCTGATACGAAGTCTTAATCTTTAAGTTATATAGATATTAAGTACTATAGGTCAATATTCATGTTTGTTATACTTCTAGTCAGACTAATTAGGTTCTTTAGATTCATAGAGATTGTATTCTGCAAAGATAGGTAACCTTCAACCACTTCAAAGATCTGTAGAATATGGCATTTAAATAACTTAGGATTCTGTTGACATGAGACATGATTGCTCCTGGCAGCACCAATCTATTCCTGAGAGAGTGTTAAGCACCAAAGACAGTTCACTTGGAGTTTGTCTTCTTCTTGGCACAACTGATCGTTGGGCAAGAAACTGCCCATGCCTTGACCACTGACAAAGTACACGATGTCTGGCGTGGACAAACAGGATACAAGAAAAAAGACTGTCAAATCGTCTCAAGACAGGGTAAGACAATTTTGAAAAATTTCCTGCCTCTGAAAATGGTCTGTACTCTAGGCCTTTGCCAAAGTTGGTGCTTCAGCATTGTAAATGAGACTTTGGGTGATTGCTGAGGCAGCCACTTGTCTCTGTCATCTACTGCACATTTTGGAAGCTACTTGATTGCACTTCCTGCTTACTCAAGTAATATTATCTCCCTTCTCAGGCCTTCGCTGTGGTTGAAGATTAGATAGTCATAATTACTGTCCTCTTATGATCTAGCCAAGCCATTTCCAATACAAGACTTAGACTCGTTAGGATAGAATGTTTATTAAAGCATTTAGTATATGTTCCTTGCTTAATATTGTTTATGTTGTGAAGGGGAATCGTCCTGGTCTATTCGGCTTATAGCTACACCCCGCCATTAGTTAATTATTCCGCCCCCAATTAGCTGTTAATTAATTAACGGGGCTGGGCCACCAGGTCCTATTTGTTCCTAGTGTATATAGTTTTTTATTGGGTTTGGAACTCTCCCTTTTAAACAAATAGGGAGGTCCTGTGGGAGTTCCTTCCACTTCTTTAGCCAATAGTCTTTAAGGCCACTTGGGCGTGGTCTCTTTTATACTATAAATGCAGCTCTAAAGCCTGTGCTCGCTCTCTTGATTTCGGATCTCACTTCCGACTGCTAGATTCTATTCTTGTTTCCCATTTCTGCAGGGAATTGTAATCTAGGACAGTAATCTGTAAGTCTCCCCTAAATAAATAACCCTTTGTTATATGTAATTCTGAACTAGTGTGGGATTATTTTGTATCTTCTGCCATCATGCCCCAAGTGACCTATAAGGGAAAAAGAACCTGCTCTAATGTTAGCACTAACGTGTAGCCTTGGTGACTAACTAGCAAAGCGTCTGTAGGAATTAGACAAGTATAGAGCACAGACTTTCATGGTGGCCCCTCTAGGCTCCAGCAGCTCCTCTCTTGACGTGAGTCTCTTCCCTGGCAAACTCCCAGAAGTTTCAGTGATTGCTCACTCCTACTTTCAGTGTGTTGTGTGGGATAATGATGTGATGAAAGGATTGTGGCTGGCACACATGAGACATGACGTGCTAAGACCTGTCCCTCTGTCAGAGGTATCCAACAGCAAGCCAGGCTTTCCATAAAGCACAGAATACACCATAGACAGAATGCATGACATGTCTGTGGTACTAAGCTATGACCAAGAGAAAGTTCATTAAGGGACTCACCTGAGAATGTCAGTGGACTTCAGACCCAAGGACTTGTGAGCCTTCAAGTCCAAGATAAAAATGGGTGCCTTATTCTATTGTGCTACAACCTAGATAGCAAATAGAACCAAATACTAAAGAGAAAGCCTGTTAATCAAGAGAAAGCTTAACTGTTATTTTAAGCATCCTTTATTGTTTCCTTATTACATCATATTGATACAGGTGTGTGCATCTGCAGTGGTTTGTTATTACAGTGTATTGATACAGGTGTGTGCATCTGTGATGGTTTGTTATTACAGTCTATTGATACAGGTATATCTGTGATGGTTTGTTATTACAGTGTATTGATACAGGTGTGTGCATCTGTGATGGTTTGTTATTACAGTGTATTGATACAGGTTGTACATCTGCAGTGGTTTGTTATTACAGTGTATTGATACAGGTTGTGCATCTGTGATGGTTTGTTATTACAGTCTATTGATACAGGTTGTATATCTGTGATGGTTTGTTATTACAGTCTATTGATACAGGTTGTATATCTGTGATAGTTTGTTATTACAGTGTATTGATTGATACAGGTGTGTGCATCTGTAGTGGTTTGTCACATCACACGCTTGTGTGGTGTGTTGAGGGACAACTCACCAAGGGGACCTCCAGGTGGACTATGGCAGCATTCTTTTTCTTCCATTAACTGTGTGAACCTAGGTAAATTGTTTTTACCTTTCTTGTACCCTGGGCTGCTTACCTGTAAAGTTGGCGTGGTAGTGTAGTAGGAGTAATAGCTGTCACTGTGTGTGCCAGCTGTGCCACACATTTTACATAGGAATATCTAAAATCTCCCCCAAGCCTTTAAAGTCCTCACTAGCCAGGCCGTGCTGACTGAATGACTCCCGGCCTCCCCAGCTATAATCTTGACAACCTTCGGCACAGATTCACCCTCTCTGCCCATCAACCTGCGTTTTGTCAGTACCATTGTTCCCTCATGTATCTATGTTATATACGTTCTTATAGGCTCATTGCAAAACCATCCAGTAATAGAGAACAGAAAAATCCCTGTGAAATGCCAGCATACATAAGCAGTCATTAGTGTGACCTTGCACAGTTCTCAGAACCTTTCACCCAGAGCATTAAAGCAGTCACTGTTGGCTTGTGGTACGTGTGGGCCCCACTTAACGTTTTGAATTTTATTGTTCATCATATTGTACAATTAAAAGTAACATATATGTGTGTGTATACATATATATATATATGTAGTAGATAGCTGTTTTAAATATTACATAGAAATTGTCTTGTTTCTTGAAACAGCCTCACCATCACCCAGGTTGGCCTGGAACTCATCATTTAGCTGGCTGGGAATTCATGGCAGTGCTCCTGCCTCAGCCTTTTGAGTGCTGAATTGCACATGTAAGCCATGATGCATAGCTAAGTGTGCTGTAGGTGACTGGTTTCAGCCTCCTGCTCCTGTTAGTCAGGAACCCCATCCCACCACACTGCTCATGGATCAGAGCCAGATAGGATCTGCCCTAGGAAGCCACGTGCATGGAATTTACACTGAAAATTTTTCAGCCATGATGAGCACTGTAAGACAGCTCCCACAGCATATTCCACAGCAGCCACCAACCAGGTACAGAGCCAGGAAAGTGGGTTGGCAAGAAAGGGGGATAGGATTAGAACTCTGCTCCTAGAGCAGTAGAGCCTCTAATAGGACAGATCTGTCAGTAGCAGCCGAAAGGGGCTGTGGGCTGTCAGGGAGAGAGCTTTAAACAGTGAATGCAAGATTAATAGACATAGGTTGCTGAGTTACCAATGAAAAAAAGCTGCCGCAGGAATTCCAGAAGCAGCCCCATCACATGTCATGGTTCCAGTCCAGATGTGAACACCAGGGAAGGTCCAAGTGGCTTGTTCTGAAGGAACTAAGATATGGGGTGATAAAGCCAAGGACAGCATGAACGCCATCACTGCAGCCAGTTACCTACTTCAGGAGAGTCGGCTTGAGATTGAGATAGACTGTAAAGCCAAGTGACCAGAGTAAGAGAGAAGTGGAGAGGACAACACCACCAGGAGCTGCCTTGTGGTAGACTAATAATTCCAAATGTCCTAGGAGATTTGACACAAGAAGGGACTGGAGAGATAGCCTAGTGGATGAAGGGCTTGTGCACAATAATGAGGACAGAATTTGGAGTCCTCAGTGCCCACATACAAACCAGGGCTACAATCCTAGCCCTCAGACGGTCGAGACAGGAGATCCCTAAGGCAAGCTGCCTAGCTAGACTCACTGGATTGGCAGCTCAGGGGTCATTGAGAGACCCTGACTTAGTGGAGAGCAATTGAGGGAGACACAAACCTGGCCTACACATGCATGCACGTGCACACATACAAATTGAGTCGGGGAGGACAAAGGGGCTTTGAAAGAAAACACTGAAAAGCAAGGGTTTGAGCCCTTGTCCTTCTAAAAAGTTTGCCTGAAAGTTGCTCATACTTGGTGTGCATTAGGCGCAGGAGGAGCAGGGCTCGAGCCACCCCTGTCTGTTCAGTTTAATTTGTGGAGACATACTGACACTGGGTAAGGGGGAGGGGTGGCTTTGTGAGTCTTGGGGGGGGCGGGTCACAGAGGGCTGTATTTCCCAGCACTGTCCATCCCTCTGCCATCTAGGCTTTCCTCCATGACACCACAGACCTGCCTCACTTCTGTGCAGCTGATGCCCTGTCCAGGCGGATATTGTCCCAGCTGACAGTGAGCGTTCTTGCCAAATGCCAGGGCCATGGTCACATCTGCTTGTCTCTCTCTGCAGTGCGTCCCTGGCTGCTTGGGAACACATTGTATCCAGGGGGCAGCTTTCACAAGACCTAATGCGCTGAAAAGACTCTAAACACGTGCCGTGAAGAGACAAGCTCCCGTTGTCTTGCCTTTACTGTTATTGTGTTTGACGTGGCCTGCCTCTGTGCTGTCAGCCCGTCAAAGCCACTGCTCTCTGGCAAGGGCTTCTCCGTAGGCTTTGTGTTTGATGACTTTTTCTTTCCTCTAGATGATGAGATGTTCCGTTTCCTACAGCCGCGCCATCTGAAAGGCTTGCTTGCCGTGGGGATAAGTCAGGCACAGTCTGTTTAAACAACAAAACAAAACTAAAAGGCTTCTGGGTTTCTGCTTTTCTTATGTTTAATAAAATACTTCATGGAAACCTCATTTCCAGTAGTCCTCAGCAGGGAACTCTATCCAAGCAGAGTTCTTTCATTGTCCTTTCCACCTAGAAGTCAGGAGAGTCTAGACTGCAGGTTGGACTCAGTCCTCAACCCCAAGTACCAACCAGGGTGCTGAGCGAAGCCTGAGACCACCCCTGTCCCTCCCCCTCTTCTCTTCACAGGCAACTTTGTTGCTGACACAGATGCACTAATTCAGTCGTGGGCAATTTTTCTACAGGGCCTAACAGAAGGATCTTAGCTTAATTATGAAAACTTTTGATGTGTTCATGGGATGTTGTATTGTTCTTAAGATGTCCGGGGGGCCCCTCCTCCCAGTCAAGCTCTCTGTACAGGGCTTTGCAAAGACAGACGATCACAGAGACTGAAGGCTGCCTCTGACACAGACATTGATTTTAAATTAAGATCATAGCTGCTATGTTAACAGACCTAGCTGTTTGTAGCTGTCCACTCCCCGTGTCTGAAATGAGGTGGGAGAGGGGCTAGCCTGTGCTTGATAGGTGGCCCAGATCCTAGGTCGCTGAGTCCATGGCCTCTGGCTGTCATGTGCCTGCACTAGATGGACAGGAGAGTTGGCTCTACAAAGATTCCCAAAGGTTTCAGATGATGGTGGTATTCTCGACGTCTGTCTCCCACAATCTTCTACGTGGGCCTTGCTAATAAAGTCTGAATAGTGTGAGAAGTGAATTGTTCACTTAGAAGTGCTTTCCAAGCATTTGAATGCTGGGGTCTTGAACACCGATTGCAAGAAGAGTGTTGGGTGGAAGTCAGGGTAGATGGGGCAAGTGTTTGCTGCGCATGTCTGATGAACTGAGTAGTATTCCGAACACACACATAAGAAGTTGGGCATGATGTCTCAGGCCTCGAACCCCTGTGCTGGAGAGGAAGGCAGATTCGCGGTACTCCCTGGCCCCTGGTATAGCTGTAACAGCAATCACCAGCTTCACTGAGAGGCCCATTCTCAAAGAAGAAAGTGGAGAGCAATAGTGACACCATGTTGACTTCTGGTCTCCTTACACATGCACAGGCAAATACAAACCACGTACATGCCCAACACCCTAAAGAAATAGAAAAACATTTTCTTGTTTTCAGAATGGTCTCTTTATTTTTTTAGGCCCTTCTGTACCAAAGCTGAGTTGTCTTGTGTAGGCTCTAGAGAAAATAAACCTGATCCTAGGCTTTGGGAAAGAGAACCGAGTAGACTACAATGGGCCTAGGAACAAGCTCAGTTGGTAAAATGGTTTAATGTGTGAGACATAACAGCAGGTCATGGCGGCTTGTGCCTGAGGTCCCAGTGCTGTAGATGCTGAGAAAGCTGGGTCCCTGGGACTCTGGACAGCCAGGCTCGCTGTCAGTGAGCTCTAGGATAGCAGCTAGAGAGAAGATGGGCACTCTCCTGAGGCACTTCACCTGAGGTAGGCTTCTGGCCAGTACACATGTGCACACGCATACATGTGCACACATGAACACACAAGCAGGAAAGCAAGGGACATTTTCTTCACAAAAAATTGTAAGCTCATGACTGCCGTGGGAATGTAAAATGCAAGTATTGGAGTTTATTGACTTCAGTAACGGAGAAAGCAGCTGTTACTGCAATTTCAAAGGAAAAGCCAGAGAAACCATCACACGTGGGATAAAGCGAGATCTCCAGTTTGCAAGTGAGCTTGAAATGGGCTTTCCCACCCTTGGCCTCTTGGCCTTCATGACCGTTACTTCACCTTTCTGAGGACAGGAACTGTACCTTGTCGCTTCTGCTCTGTATGCTTCAGAGTTGTAACGTTGTCCTGATAGAATTAGAATTTAAAGAGTAGACTCCAAAAGTATAGCTTTTCCATTAAAGAAAATTCTACAAAGGGTGTGTGTGTGTGTGTGTGTTTCATTCAAGTGCTTAAATGGTTAGCAGGACTAAATGACAGAATCTCTACTAGTGTTTAGTAGAGCTGTCCCCGCGGCCATCATCACCACTCCTAATCATTTTGCAGTAAGGACTGAAGGACACTTTTTTTCCTCGTGTTTTCCTTTCTTCTTCCCTGCCCTCTGCATTTTCATCACCTGTATAGAAGCATATGCAGAGTTCATAGTGCGCACTAGGAAATGCTTGCTGAATTCACTTTGCACAAACAGAATAGGTCTCTTGTTTCCTTACAGTCCTCAGAATTTTTATGCGATTTTAAAAAACAAATATGAACACAACCATTTATTTTTCTTGAGATCATGAGATAAGATTTCCCTCTCAATCTAATAAATATAGTATAGTTTTGTATGACAATAACTGTTTGAGAGCAAAGCAAAAGTAACTGGGTGAACTATTTTTTTTTTAAATAGAGATTCTGTAACAAGGAAACACTGTGGGCTTTGTACAAAGGAAAACTAATCGATGCCTATTTCTTACTACTACATAGCAGATTTCATGCTGGTTTTCTCTTTTGCCCACATATTACCTCACTCATTGGGGCTGCACCTGTGTTTCAAACATTTTGTGTTCAGATGTATACAGTTTGCTCAGCAATGGTTCTTCATTACATTTAAACCTAATAGTAAAAATATGTACCACTGTTTTATTTGTATCTCTTTTCATTTCTGAAATACCTGGCTGTTTTCAATTTGGATTGTTTAAAACCTCAGGACACTACCAGATACCTCTATGTAGAAGTAAACAGCATTACTTTAGTAAATGTGCTTCATTCATTTCTGCTCTGTGGTCTTTGGTCTCTATCCGGAGCTCACATCAAGGATTATGGCCCTGAAAATGAGCGCAGAAACTGTCTGTGGATTGCAAAGTCTGAAGACTCTTAAATCCTTTCTTTCTTTGCATTAGCCCTTTTGGTTTCTAATTGAGCCATTATTTTTCTAAAACTTTTTTAATAAAGTTAAGTAGAATTGTATAATTATAACTGGTTCCAAAAATAACAAGGCCCACCCTGAGTTCTTATATGTCATCTCTTTATACATTTGTAGCCTAGGATCATGTTAGACTGTTGGGAGCAGCAGACAGGCATTCATGCATTCAAATTGTTCTCTCCTGACTAGTAAATAATTAAACAATTCTAATTGTATGAATTATAAGGACAACATCACCATTTCCTTCCATCTATTTAAAATGTTTTAAAAGAATTCACTGCTGCATAATATCCGAAAAGAAATTGATCATACTTTTCCTGTAATAAATGTCGTCCTGACAGTAAAGCATTAGCAACCAATTGATAACCTAGCAACAATATTGTGATCTCTTTAGATAATTAATCTTTGCTATTTTCCTGTCAGAAGCAACAGTGCTTGATTTTATGTTGAGCCAGAAAGATTGCCAGTTTTGAAAATTAAAAAGCATTCCTTTTATATTATTCATCCCAGTAACAATTTATGATGGTGCGTTTAGCTGCTGAGCGCTTGTCAACAAACGTAATTATGTTTCGATATAAATGAGATTGGTGGTTTTACTATGCAGCTCCATCTTTGGTTGAAATGTTTTGATTTAGGTTCAGATTATACAAGCTGTGTGTTTGTATGTCATTTTCCCCCTCCTTTGTTAATAATTTTTATTTCTTCTGATAATTACTTGTAGGCAAACAAGCATGCATTTAGGATCCTTGTGCACAGGAGACATCAAAAGGCGAAGAAAAGCTGCCCCTTTGCCGGGACCTACTACAGCAGGTAAAAGGAAGCGGGAGAGGTGGAGCTCAAATGCAGAGCGCGTCAATCACCACAAACAAAACATAGGTGATCCATAATCACTCGCCCTGCAAGAGAGGCAGGGTTGCAAGGAATTGTAAAGCAGATCATTTGCCTTTACATTAGGATGTATAGTCTGTTCACCCTGTGGACCTTGTAAGTAGCTAATCAATGAGACACATGCTGTGCACACACCCAGATGAGTGGGATGCAGCAAAGCTACAAAAGCCTCCGAAGCTGTGTCTTTGGCTGGCCTGAGGAAGCTTTCAGACTTGCAGAGGAAATGAAGTAAGCAGATGAACTGACGAATAGCTCCCTACCTAAGACCATGTGATTGCTAGACCTGAATGGTAGGTATAGTACAGTCACTGTGTGACTGCTAGTGCCTGCTTTTTCCACAACAGTGCCCTTAGCATCCATGAGTGTACATATTCCGAGCATATATGAAGACCTCCTTTTGCTCTTGTTCCTCCCTCTTCCTTCTCTTCCTTTCTGAAATAACCTGCCTACCCTTCCAAACAGAAGCCTAGGCTTAAATATGATGCCTGGCATTAGGTAGTGTACACGTGGGCTCTGCAGCCGTGCTCTGATTACAACTCTGCTGTGTGCAATGTAAGTGAACTTACAGGATATTGTGAAATGTTTGTCCTTTTACATTAAGAGATGATGCCTGGGGTCTCCCTAGCAAAGGTCAGAGATAAAGCTAGATATGTCATGTGTCACAAATGCTATCCATTTATCAAAAGTATCATGTCCCAGAAGAAGAAAGAACCATGAGGGTGGGGGAATAATAGGAGAGTAAATCCCATCAAAATACATCATATGCAAGAATAAAGATACTGTAGCAAAACCTATTATTTTGTACAACTGACGTACACTAATATAAATTGAATGACAAAAGAGACCTCTCTTGCATATACTGCCTTGAACCCAATTATGTATCTGAAATTTATAGAAGATGCATCCAGCTATTACTGGGAGGAATGTACAATATTCATGAAATACTTGTAATATGTATTATGTATCCATGTAACCACATTTTAGGTCAAATAGATGTGATAAGAGTTTCCAGCCTCTCCTAAGGCTGAAACAAGATTCCTCAACATCCCCATTTCCAGTGAACTCTGATCTCAGTGGCAGAAGCCACAGAAGGACAAGTCCTAGGAATGTTACTAATGGTCCCGTGTGGTCACAGTAACAAAGAAGAAGGCTGGACCAGGCCCTGAGATGTAGCATCTATGTGAAGTGGGACCAGAGGGGGTCACATGGTCCTCTGTACAGGAAATCTTGACTTCAGAGCTCAGGGCGCTAGAGGAAACCATGTATGAAGAATTTAGACGCACTTTAGCTGTAGCCTAGAACAGTCCGTTGTTCGTAAGCCTGTGCTGAGCATGTGCCAGCGCAGTCCAGATCCTTCGAGACCTTTGAAGGTTTGGGGCTTTGATTTTACTACTAGATTTCAGCTTATGGGATAAAGTTCATAGGCATTTAATATGGTGGGGTTTGTCGGTATTGTTTTGGTTTTGTGTTTGTTTGTTTGTTTAGTTAGTTGCTAAAAATGTGTGTCATTCATTTTAAGTGTATTTTCAAACCTGTGTGCAGCAGTTCTTTTCAGAGAGGAAGATATGCAGGTATTTGGAGCAAGTCCTTAGTTTCAAGAGAAGACCTTCTAACACTGATGACCCAGCCCTGAGCGAAGGTGCTTATCCAACTGCAGACAGAAAAGCCATTGTGTAAATACAGTTGATAATGAGGTTAGATATTGAATATCGCTTTGTCCATGAAAGTTGCTGTTTTCAAATTCTGGAGCAGAATTAGTCAAAGAAAACAGTGTCCACTGCATCAATACATTTCCCAGACTGTATTTGCCTGTAGAATTCCTCTTGAAAAAGTATCCCTGAGGCTGAATAAGTGGCTCACTGGGTAAGAGCACATACTGTGCAGATACTGGTCCCTAAGTTCAGATACCCAGCAGCCACCCAAAGAACTAGACCCATCCGCGAGTGCCAGTATCTCCAGTGGTGCAGAGGACAGAGACCAGGGCATCAGTTCCTAGGGCTTGCTTAGCACCAGCCTCGCTCCAGGTTCATGGAACAGAGCCTCATGGGAATAAGGCTGAGAGAGACAGTGGAACACCAAATGCCTCCTCTGGCCTCTGTGCATACATACACACATGCATACACACATGAATGTTCTTGCTGAGTTCACAGGTCCTTGCAGACCTTCCAAAAGACACACTTCCCTGGTGTACACTCTCATGTTACTTTCTTTTCGTCAGCATTGAATCTAAATGAGGAAAAGCCAAAAGAAAACTCCTCCTCATGTGAAGTAGAAAGAGTCAAGACATGGATAGATAGGTGGATTTTGCTTTAATTCTCTCTGATTTCTCTGTAGTTTATTGTGAAAACAAATAGCAGATATAAAAAAAAGCTTAGCCAAAGTTTGCTGGAAATGTGTAATTAGGAACTTTTCATTTGCCATCCCACATTGGATCCGTAGAAGTTGATGACTGTCAGCGTGAACAGTTGTATAATACATTCACGATAAATGGTAATAACTGGAAGACACTCTGAATCCCTGTTAAACCCCAGATCTGATTGCGATGTGGCTAAAGTGGAGAAAGTCCCCCAGTCCTCTTAGCAATTGCGCTGAGCAGAATTCAGTCTCTTTAGAAGGCTGTACCAGCCAGCCATGGTATTGGTTGCACATTTATTAATTGTGACAGGAACACCAAATTTATTTCACTGCTTGCGCTTATTTACTGCTCTTTCACCTTTGTATTCAGTATTGACAATGGAAAATGAATATTGATATGTTAGATATTGACTTTTTTAATGTGTGGCTTGTTCTCTTCCTCCTTCAAAGTCATACACCAAAGCTAGTGTGTGTCTCCAGCCAAGGTTGTAGATTTACTGTTGTGAAATTCAGGAGTACTGAAGCCAGAGGCTCGCCAGCAGAGTGCATTCTGTAGTCTGAGAAATGTCATCTGTAAAGGTGCAGAAAAGCAGTGAGCAACAGAGGAAGACCATTGTCACACTTCTTACAGGCAGTCAGTGGCAGTGGCTTGGTCGTAGTTTTTGGTAGAAGTCCTAGATTATTAAGGATTTGTTGTTAAAACTATTAAGTACCGTTGTTGAGATATGGTGCCAACTATACCTGTGTGTTTTCCACTCCGCCACACTGAATTTAGTGCTGCTTGCAGTGGCGGCTGCCTGACCTGTTTTGTTTGCTAAAACCTAAATATCCATTGCAAAGAGCACTCCTCCAAACACAGAAAAAGCCTCGCATGTCTTCCACTTAGAGTTTTATCACTCAAGGAAAGAAACTGGTTTTACGTTATATTTTCACTTAAATCTAAATGATTATCATTGTTTAAAACCTAAATGCAAAGCTGAACAGCACACTCTGGGTGATAGTGTGCAAACGTTACCAAGGCCCTGGGTTCCGTCCCCAGCACCTCAGAATAAAATAAAATAAAAAGCAAGTAAGTGAAACATTTGACCAACGGTAGTAACCACTAGCATATTCTTACTTCTTGTCCCTGGGAATATAATACAGCTCACAGTTGGGATAAAATAGCTAATAACATCCCCGACCCTCTGCTGCCTAGCGAAGACTGGACAGAAGGAGGGAGAACTAATAAACTTCGTCTGAATACAGGGCAGGGAGGGACAGGCACATCCTTGCTGTTACATGGGAAGCAGCCTGTCACCTCCCCTTCCGCTGGCTGTTGATCCAACATCAATACAATGCTTTAGGAGCCAAATGACTCAACAAGCTGCCAATTAGGCTTGCAGTCAGCTGGATAGATTAGTGGCTAAGAGAGGCTGATGCAAGATTTTCATCTCTTGAGCCAGTTACGCAAGTGAATTGCCCTCCACCACACTCCTCTCTGCAGAAGGGCTGAGGGGAGGACATGCTCTACTTCAGTAAACTCGGGGGACCCAGCAGACAGGCTAGACCTGGAGCAGGAAAAAGAATGTGGCTACATTTGCCACAACCCCATGCAAGGAGAGCATCCTAGGAAAGGACCTAAAAGATGTATCAGTGCTGGGAGCCAGAGAAAAGGGAACCATGACTGTGGGGTGGGAGTGTGAGAGGGGGTGTGAGAGGGTTTTCCTCTCACAGAACAAGACAGAGCAGCAGGGTCTTGTCTTTCAGAATCAGTTCATGAGAAGTGAAGTGGTCCTTCCTTTTGGTCATTTCCCACTGATCTATATGGGAATACAGCAAATGTAGAAATCACTATCTTTTGTTTTTTTGTTCCAAATATGAGATATTGCTTTATTTGATTGTATTTTCATGAAGTTAAAAAAATTAAACAACATTGTGAACAATGAGAAAGAAAAAGGTCTTTGACATTTTATAAACATATAATTTTAGAAGCAGAGTAACCGTTGCTGCAGGCCACCATGCTTCTGTGTCAGCATTTTAAAATCTCCGATACATCGTTCTCACTGTTTGACTTAAGACTGGGTTTGGCCATCACGTGGCAATTCTAGAGATGCTTTAAGTTGGCCTCATATATTTTTCCTTTTCTTTTTCAATGAAAGCTGAATTTCTGCAATCTTTGTCCCAAAAATCTGTGCGACCAGATGTGTTGCCAAGGGCAGCGTCAGACTCCTGACTTGAGTTCAGCTTATTCACAGAATTAAATTAGCCTGTTGCTCTCACTGAAAAGCTGGAGCTGAGCAAGTGTACTAGCACGGTGTTCACCTAATAGTAAGGTGTTCACCAGCACCTGCTCTGCAGCGCCACAGGCTCCAGGTGGCCACCCCAGTTGCTGTTTTGAAATAAAAACTTGGTTGTTTTTGAGGGTTTTTTTTTCTTGCTATATTTACCAAAACATTAACCAAATGTTTCTCTTTAATTTTTTGTAACTCAAGGGTTCATTTTTCATGTCCTCCATCCTTTCTTTCTCACAGTCTCTAAGTCATAGTCTGTGTATTGATTCAAGCTGGTACTGGGGTTAGCCAAGGAATTGGCATAGACACCAGTGTTGTCGCCAAGGTGCAGGTCATGGCAGGCTTTCCTGACACATGTTAAGGTATGTGTTTCTTGAGGTCATGGGCATCAAACCTAGAACCCTGCTCACATTTGGCATCCACCACTAAGGTGTCTTCAGCCCTTTGACCTGTTTCAATAGCTAATAATTCATATAATCACTGATTTTTGCAGTAGTCTAGGCCATATTGAATGCAATGAACTTCTCAAGTGGCAAAGACTGTTACTACTGTCCTAAAGCCCTGAAGATGAAGACTGTTGGATAGGTAGTGTAGTGCTCGGTTGATGGTTTCTCTGTATTAAATTAGAGAGCGTTCATTTTTAAGTGTATCTGCAGCACTTTGCCTGGTGCTTCAAGGCAGGGAGATGAACCCACTTTGGTTCCTCGGATACCAGATAAGGGATATCATTGGCTCTACGCTGATTGTTCGTGCCCACTATGAAATACAAAGGACACGTGTGTGTAGAGTCTGAAGGGCAGTAACAGACCTCATCCATGTAACCATCCGCAGTAGAGCTAGTAGAGGTGCTATAGTCTGGAGCCCTGGAGTATTGGTTATTCTCAGTGTTTGCGCTTGGGGATCCTCTAGGCCATGTATTCCTTTGAGGACAGGGTCCTAGCTTTTTCTATCATGATCAAAGGGTGTAAACCTGAGAAGTTGGCTGTCATCGTTGACAGTCAGGCAGGAAACACATCAGCGGTGATGGCAGAGTGGTGTGGGAGTGGGAGATAAGATGTACCAACTACCTCGAGAGCCATTGAGAGTGTCAAGCTGTTTCAGCCTCTGTTTGGGAGAACACTGTCCACATTTCAGAACAGAGACACCCCAGACTCAGGGACTGGCATCCTGTGGGTCTGTGAAGAGAGGGAGCTTCCCTCTGGTCTCAGGGAGGACCATCATGAAATCTTCACTGTTCTTTTTCTGGATCATTCCCATGTTAGCTGCTTCTATAGCTGTTGAAACATGGACCTGTAAGGAGAAGGTTGGGTGCAGAGTTAAGGGCTGTGGTAGACTGGACAAGAAAGAAGAAGATAAGCACAGGGGCCTGAGCTGAGATTGCCAGCATCCATGTTAGAGCTCAGCACTGTGGCGTGGCCGATAACCCCAGGGCTGGAGACAGACAGAGGAGTGCAGGGGCTCACTAGCTGGGATTTACACAGTCACCAAGCTCCAGGCTCAGTCAAAGACACCGTCTCAGAAAGCCAAGTAGAGAATAATAGAGGAAGAGCATGGATGTCAGCCTCTGGCCTCGGAGACATGCATTGAGTCACACATGCACAAGCATACATGCTTAGGAATTCGGGGTGCAACAAGTTACATTTTGGTTTGGTTTGGTTTTATTACCTCCAGGGTCCAGGGCAAATGAAAGGTATTGCAGGATAAGTTGCGTTTTTACCACAGCCTATGAGGCAGTGAAAACCCATCCACTTGTGGTGTGCCTCCGATTTTGCAGAACCTTGACATCCATGAGCCATCCGGCCTGTGGCTCTTTGTGACGTGGGCAGCGGACCCTGTAGGATGCCTGTGTGGTGAGTGAGGACACAAAGTCCCTAGGGCTCGAGTTTCTCAGCCCTGCATAGATCTTCACCTGTGCGTTGTCATGGTCTCATTTCAGGAATTGTGGGTGAAAACGCCCAGCCAATCCTGGAGAGCAACATCGGGAACCGCATGCTTCAGAGTATGGGCTGGACACCTGGCTCGGGCCTCGGGCGAGACGGCAGAGGGATCTCTGAGCCAGTTCAAGCTGTGCAGAGGCCTAAAGGGTTAGGACTTGGATTTCCTCTACCAAAAAGCACTCCCACCGCCTCCACCCCCACATCAGGAAAGCCCACTTGAGCAGAAGAGAAAGGAAGAGAACTTGGAGTTTCTGTTCGGGGCCCATTGTTCCGAAGTGATCGCAGAGCTTTCTGGTTTGAAGCTGACCTCGGTGTTGCCTCCAGCTGGCTTCCTGCCACAGTGACAGAAATGGGTTCCATCACAGTTCATGGTGCTGACGGACAAACCTCAACCCTTTATGCTTCCTCATGACTTCCAGCAGTTTCTACATGTGAAGAACAGTTGCTCTCTTATTTATTTGATCCCGGACGTCAGTTCTTGCTGCTGCCTTGCTCACTCCACTCTTGTATGTGATACCCAGACAAACTAGGCCGAGAGGATCGAGTTTCTCATGATGCCTATACTAGGTAGTGCTGTCTGCCTCCGTCCCCACCACCCCCATCCAGGGAGTCCTAAGCACATCTGGGAAAGGCTTGGTATGATCACATTCCTCGACTTTGGCTCTCGTAAGGATTTGTAGCAATGATGCCCATTAATTCTTTGAATAGTGTAGCATGAGTTCACAGTGGGCAAACAGTAGTCAGTATTTCCCTCACACATTTGCTAAAAGTTAAGCTTATTGTCCTCATCACCAGAGTGCCCTCAACATTACTCCAGTGCAGTTGATAAATTTTACCTCATTTAGAACAAAAAATAATTACTAACAAAAAAAAATGTGTTTTTTTAAGTTCATGCTGACTGAACTGTAAAACCCTGCCCTCCAGATGTCTACCTCTTCCCAAAGGCTGGTATTTAAGGATCAGCTCTGAGATGAAGAAAGGTGATTGAAGGTTTTAGTCACTGAAGTAAATTATTAGACTCTTGAGTCAGTACTTGAAGATTTAAGTAGCTTTTCCAATAACCAAGATGTCTGGCAGTGACCTAACCTGCTCCCTGAGGAACAGGAGAAACTTAGGGGTCCTGTCATTCTCAGATTAAAACACTTTACAATTAAGCAAAACAGTATGTTCCTTTCATCCCATTACTGCGGTGTTTCTGAGTCCTTCTTTGTTCAGAAAATGCTCATTTGTTGTGCCCATCATTAAGAGCCCTGCAATCATCACTGTTTACCATCATCTCTGCTGGTTCAGTAAAGGTTGAGATGACCACGTGAGTCTACACTTGACCAAAAGCAGTGTGGGCTTCGATTTTTAAGTTGAAAGTATTTTTTTAATATTTGTTAAGGCAGTAGAAAGGTTTCAAAAGGTACCAGACCTTTCCTACGTGGTCCCCTAGCGAAAATGCAGCCTCTGTAGCTAGGACAGGACAGGTAGACACCTGGGTGAGCTCTCCTGGAACCCTTGTGTTGGGTGAAGCACTGCTCTTGTACAAGTTTGTCGCCATTTTGAACAGATGTCTTCCTAAGGTCTTATTGTATTCATGTGGGCGGAAGATGGAAGAGGTTACACTAGCGTACTATACTCAAGGGTCTATTCCAAAGTTGTTTGCTTTTCATTGTTTGAATTTCATTTCTTGAAGGTCTTTTAAAGCCCTCGGATTTTTAACAGCTCAGTTTTGAGCCAATGAGAAACAGGCCATTGCACGCTTGGTTCCAAGCTTCAGAGGAAGTGGCTGCTGTTTTCACTTTACCTTGTTCTAGAGGCTGCACAAAGCAGCCCACACTGAGCCAGTAGGGCCTCCAGCGGTCCCTGGTCTTTCTGAGTGCCTTCCATCGCTGACCTCCAGGTGGTGGGAGCCTTGGGAAGGTGCTCCCGAAGCTGCTCTGACACCAAAGTTCTACTTCTCACGCTAGAAACTCCGTGACTCACAGTGGCTGAGAACAGTTTATATTCTATTAGTGTTTAGCTGTGTAAAGTCAATGGTCACTCACATTAGAAGAGACAGCCCATGCACCCCAGTCTGCCCACAGGTACCCTTCAGCATTCAGGTCCTTATAAGGGTCAGCAAGCTTCGGGTTGCTCTGCTGCAGCTCACCACCGCTGAGGAGTGAGCAATTGAAATGGGAAACTTGAGTGCAAGCCAGATGTCTGCTCAGGACCTGAATCCCACTGGTTTATGTTTAATAGAGAGGAATACATTTTTGGCAGTTCAAATTGCCTCATGCACCGACATCATCAAAACAGTTTGTGATTTTAAGTGTATCATTTATAGCTCCTTTAAAAAGTGTTGAGAGTTCCTCTGCCGCCTCACGAAGACCAGTTAGGGTCTCTTCCCTTCCCATCCACTCAGTACAGTAGCCAAAGATTCCGACGATGGCTGCATGAGCAGTGTGACTCCACGTGAATTGCGATCATTTCCTCCCTTTTCCTTTCCTAAGTAAAATGTATAAGGGTATATTCCCCTCAAATCCACTTCCTTTTGTTTTTAAATTCCCAGAAATTGGGAGATTAAGGTAGGAGAATTGTCATGAGTCCAAGACCAATCTAATTTGTATAGTGAGTTCCAGGACAGACATGGCTACATAGGGAGACCTTGTCTCAAAAATAAATACCAATGGAAATCCATTGCTAAGTGCAGCTTGCCCATAAACTGGGCTCCATGTTTGAACACAATGGTTTGGGACTTTAAGCAGACAGAAGTTAAAACGGCAGGGTTAAATACGCATCTGTACATATGTGTACACACAGGTGCGCTTGCAGCCCACATTTGTATGCAGTATACAGACGTGATTAACAAATTCTGCCCTTAGTTCATGTTTAATGTTTCAAATTGATATTCCGTGCATTTCATTTTGAGCAGATGTTTCATAAGAGAGAAATCGTTGGAGTACTTTTAAAACCATTTTAACTTGTATTTTGTTTTTCAGAAAGAGAAATGGTCTACATTGGTACTGTAAAATGAAGTTGTTAGCAAGGAATAGTTTGTTTTTTTTTTTGTAGAAAACTATTATTAGTTCAACAGAGAACTGAAATAATAAAGCACACTGTTGAGAACATTATTTCTAATGCCTTTGTTTGCATATTTTCTTCTTAACCTTCTTTTATTCTAATTTCTTTCTGCTTCTTGTTTTGTGGTGGTCTGGATTGAACCCAAGGCCTTCTGCACACCAGACAAGTGCCCTACCACTAGAACACACCTCCAGCCCTTCTCTCCTACATCCAAAGTCATGAGATCTGGGGCTGAAAATACCACGACTATATTTTGGAGATATTCTGTTCAGTTGGTAGAGTGCTGACATAGCCTGCCGAGGCTCTGGGTCTGACCCACTATAGTGGCTGACAGTTAACATTTAATAATATAGTTCATTGCTTTTAAGCTCTGGGGATTTTCAGTGTCTCAAAAAAAAATTTAAAGAACAATTTGGCAATGTATCTGTCTCACGAATTTATTCATAGCTAATTGTAACCTGTTCTTCCACACTCTGTGTTTTTGTTTTCTCTGAAACTGGAACGCTCTGACCTTTAGTTTTCTCCCCAGCTGGGATCACGTGACCAGGGCAGCATGCCTCACTTTCTCTCATGACCTCCTGAGACACTTGAAATGTTTTGTAACTGTTGAGTGTGGTTTGTGAGAAAAGGCAATTCACTTTTTGTAGGGACAGGATCTTTTCTTGCACAAAAACGAGTCGAGTTGTTACAGTAAGATGTTTTTGTCTGTTTGTTTTTTAGTTCAACAGGCACCAAACACTCATCTATGTAACAGGCTTACGGTGATAGAAAGTCGGCCAACAAGTAGACCATGAAGATGAAGGCCCCTGCTGCTCAGTCCATCCAGAGCAAGGACTCATTACTTGACACAGCCTACACCTTAAGGAGTCTTAGATTTGTGTCTGGCGAGTCACTGCCATTACCTGCCAGGGTTATGATCTTCTGCTGCCACCACCGCGCGTCTTCTCTGTATATCAGCCTGTCACCTGGCTTTGAGTCATCACATGGTTTAAATCCCCCTCTGACTCTCAGCCCTCCCTGCTGCATCACCAGAACCCCAGCTGTGTAGTCCTTCCGTTCTGAGAACAGATTAGGCACCATCAGAAGGGTGTCTGTGTTTTGTCGTTGCTGGTGCCCCCACCTTGGTGTGACCTTTCCCAGTAAATCACACACATTGGCAGTGAGTATCATCCTTGGCTTCTCAGCCCGAGTGTGATCAAAGCACAAGCCCAAGTAGAAACAGCCCCGTTATCTCGAGTCTGTTTGCACATCGCTACTGAATTCCTAATGACCTGGTGTAGCACACGGCCATAGTCCTAGCAGGCAGGAGAATCAGGAGTTCAAGGCCAGCCTCAGCTACAGAATGAGTTTGAAGCCAACCTGGGCTACAGGAAATTCTGTCTCAATAAAAAACAAAAATCTAAGAAACATTAATTTTTTTCTCAATCATCATCCTTTAGTAAATACAGAATTAAAAATAAAACTGAAGATATACTCTTCAGAATTCAAAAGAGTTCTGAAAACTCTAATCAAAGTGGACTTGTTCGCATGCCAGAACTGTGCAGTTGGGATGGACAAATGATCTAGAAGAAAGAGAAAAGAGGGATGCCGACCTTCTCTATTGGTAGCTGCGGTTGTTTACAGAAGCAGTGTAGGTGATCTGTGGTACGTGGAAGAGGAATGCCTTGCCTTTCCTAAGAGTGTGTGAAGCACTTGGGAGCGCATGTTAAAGGTGCGAAGTCTGACATGCAAAGCCACAGCATTCCTAACCGGACACTTTTGTAGTGTCTGGGCAGCCTAGTTACTGGTGTGTAGCCCGTGAGTCTTGACTCACGTCTTCCTGTGCCTGTGCTTCCAACCAATTATAGCTAATGCCTTTGAAAGCCCACCCTGGTCTATTCCACCTGGTATGATACTGCAGGACAGTCCCCAGACTGAGCGATGAATTGCCAAGCACACTGGAAGCCGGTGTGTTCTGACTCTCGGGCCATTGTGTTTCTCCACGAGGCCCCTTAACAACTCATCCAGAAACAAGCAGCAGATTTTCCCTCCCCGACTCAGTGAGTAATTGTCCGCACCGCAGTGACAGATGTGCAATATAGCAGCTTCTTCAGGAAAAAATTAACAGTTTGTCCAGTGTGTCAGCTCGCTCTTTTTAGTGCTTGGGAGGTCTTGGCCCCATTACGGATGATTTAGAAATTGAGGCAAGCAAAGACCAGCAGCCTGTTCTGAAAGCCTCCGTTAGTTGGCCTCATCTGCATTCCTGGACTGACTTGCATCCCGAAATTGGTGGAGCCCCTCTGGCCACAAGATGAGGATGGGCTGACAATGCCTTGATTTGTTGAGAGAGAATAAATGGATTTTCCAGAAGATGAGGAAATATCACCATTACTGGCCAATTTACAGCATTTTATCTGTTCTTCAAACATGTCACTTTTGTTATTGTTGCATGGTAATTACATAGTGAAACGGAAAGAAAACAAATCCTGGTTACGTATTCAGATGGGTTGCAGAATCATATAATCCTGATAAATGCCCATTTATGATACACATGGATGAAAGGTTCATTTTAATTTTGAATGGCTAGCTCAGCCATGGAGAGGATATAGGATTAAATCCCAGAGACTTCTGACTACATCAGACAAAAAGTCTCTCTCATCATTTGTTCCTCCCTTCAGGGAGGTGCCATAGGCATTTTCACAGACAGGACCGTCCTGACAACACAGGCGTGCACTGAGAATTACATTATCAGAAGGAGAATTCTTGGAGCACCATCTTGCTCTGAGGACCGGTCTGTCCTAAAAGCTTCTTAAAGAAGCAAGAAGACTTATATGTAGGACCACCTTGAGAAATAACCCATTGTTTTTATCACCTCCCCAGCCACATGGCATGCTTAGAAACTAGAAAGTGCCTGCTGCCCGGTGCGTTCCTCCTCCTAAGGTGGCTTCTAGCCCTTCCCAGGCCAGTTAGCATAAACGACTGTGAGACTGAGTGTGCTGGTAATGAAAATGAAGCCAGGGAACAATGGTGAGCAGCATCCCAGGCCCACTTCTACGGCATCAGCTATGTAAATGAGCTCTTGCTTAGGGCGGACAGAGCCCAAGGAGCCTTCGTACCTTTTGTCACTTGTCAGTTGAACTTATATAGCTGTCTCCCGGCTCCCAGCAAGGGTGCCACAAAGAAAGGAAGGAGATTTACCAGGACTTAACCTTCCTTAGCCAAGGAGGGGCATGTGCCACTTCTGTTCCCATTCCACTGGTCATTTGGGACCCCTGAATCATGGAGAAGCTCCCCACAGTGTGTTGGATGGGTGTGAACTTTCTCTACCGTGTGTCCTTAGTGCGGGACTTGTCCAGACTTAAATATCAAAGTAGGGTGCACTACCTTCCACCGAGTCTCCGACACCACCGGTGTTACGTGCCTTAATTCTTCAGAGAGGCAGGAAGAACCAGGGAAGTTTCTCCCTTCTACCCATGGCCGCGTGCTTCCCAGCTCATAAGTTGATGAAAATGTAAGTTTTGAACCATGAAACTTTTTTTTTAAAAAAAGAGGAATGTCAGAGGAGACTGCATGGTGAGATGGGACTGGAGCTGCTCGTTAGAATGGCAGGCAGGTCTACCTGGCACCGTTCCTGTATGTGTTCACTGGTACTGCTTTCAAATCCGTTGCTGAATTTGCAGATAACAGTAGCTACCTTGTAAGATTATGAGGACCGAGTGAAGCCACACATCGGGCACATAGTGGGTCCTGGCACCTAGATACCTTTTGCTCTGCTAAAGAGGTGGTGAGTCTTGTTGTTTGTGTGCTCTTGTCTAAAGGGCTGGGGGAGAGTATATATAGACAGAGGGTTCACTCATTTTCCACTTTCCAGCTAACAGTCCACGGCAATGGAGTACACACCGTTAGTAATAAGCTTCGCTGACTCCAGATGAGATCAGGTTTTTAAAAACATATTCAGAGCTGGAGAGGTAGATTAGTGCTTAAGAGAGCTGCAGGAGACCCAGGTTTGGTTCCCAGCACCCCTGTCATGCAGCTCACAAAGGCCTATAGCTCCAGCTCCAGGGCATCTGACATCCTCTCGCGGCCTTTGATGGCATCGAATATACATATTCACAGACGCATGCATACCATATATGCACGCAAATATAAACCAGTCTCTAAAAGCTACATTCTATTGGAAATATGTAAAGAGTAAAACCAGAATCAATCACTAACAGCCAATGAGAAGCTTCTTCCTGGCTTTCCATTGCTAAGTGACATCAGTGTGCCTGCCTTGGCCTCTGACTCACCATGACCCTCTTGACCTCTGCCACCCATAGGCCCAGGACTGTGAAATATAGAACCTGTACCAGATCTGGTATTGAATACATCCGGCTCAGGACCCAGAAAACTCAGTTTGTATGATTTTCTCAGCCCGAAATTCTGCCTTTCCACAGTGGTTTTGACTATATATTCTAGAACAGTATTTTCCAGACTGCAGTGTGTAAGAATCACCAGGAGGGCACTTTAAAAAAAATAGTATTTTCAAACTCTCTTCTCAAAGAGGCACCTGAGAATAAGGTTGCAATTGACGCTTTCCTAGAAGAACTGGCTGTGGTGTCAGCAAACTTCTGCCCATATCCAGGCGTGGGCTCTTCTAGTGGAACCTGCTGGACCGCCTGCCCACGCTTTTCCTGAGAACCATCTCAGCTTTACGACCCTTCAACTCTGCTGAAGAAGTGAGGTCAAATTCATCCAGTCTTGTTATGACTGCCATGTTGAGTGGAAGAGCCATTGTGAAGAAGAGAAGAAGCAAAGAGTGTATAAATGGACCATAGGAATGAGCAGGAGTGGAGAGACTGGAGGAAGGTGAGTTTCTTTTGGCCTCTGTGGAAAGTATGACCTATCTTCCCTGGGACCCACACTACAAATTGGACAGGATGCTTACTGTGTAGACCTAAACTTGTTAAACACATGAACCAGGGGGTGAGTGTTTTGCATCATGCAAAGATCTGTCATGTTGTGAAGGAGGGTAGGATCCCTTTTGATGACACTCTCTCAATTCCTTATTTACAGATCATTAAATAAGGTGGGGGTGGCATAAAGGCTGAAGTATCTAGACCAGTATTTATTAAATATCCATCATAGACTCAGATAAAACAAATCTGAAGTCATAATAACAGTCAATTGTCCCATTTTTAGATTTTATGTGAGCATACAAGAAGGTAAAATGGCCTGTCTGGTTAATATGGGACTCCTGAGCATTCTACCATGGTTATAATTCTTTCCTGAGAACTTAGTCTTGGTCCCAGAAGGCTCCCCTTTATCTTATAATAAATGTCCCTTTTTTGCACAGGCTAAATTAAGAGGCTTCCTGTTATATTCATATAACACTAAGTCTCTGCTGGATGTTGGATAATACTGAAAGGCATTGTAAAACACCACAAAGAACCCCTGGACTTGACCTATTGGATTCCCGCTGATTGTGCAGTCAGCTAAGGATGTAGTTTTTAAGGCGCGGCTATGCCTTCTAATGCGTTAATAAAGTTCTGTCCTGTGGCAAAGGAGCATGCTAAAGGACTCGGCCTCATATTTCCTTTTATTTTCTTAAATCATGCCTGACTACATCCAGTATCAACCCCACCATTAGTATCTAGAGAAGGCCCATTATTTCAAAGGAAGACTCTGAAGTGGAAAATGAATCAGAGTACTGCTGTGCTTTTTAAATACGTTAATGAACATATGATATGTGGCATTTTTTCACTGAACCATTTTACAGTGTTTACAGAGTAAAATGGAGCATAGCAAAGCTGTAAAAGGCCATTTGAACCCATGTCCTTCAGTCTTCCTGTCCCATCTGTGACTTCTGCTTATCACAGTAAATAAAGCCGCTGCTGTTCCCTGGAGGAGGACAGTGCTACTGGAGCCCCTCATCAGCAACTCCCCCGTTCCTCCAGCCACCTCTCCACCTGCTTCCAGCCTGTCACTTAGGAGGCCCAGGGCTCCTTCCGTCAGGAAGAAGCAACCAAAGAGCCGAAGCCAGCAAGTTACAGGGGGTGAGTGGTCTTTGTCAAAGCTGGTCTACCCCACCCCAGTCCAGGAAATGCCCAACACTCCTGGTGTCAGTGTCAAGATGTACAAAAGAGAACGCTAGAGCAGAAAGCATCAACGCTGTGAGTGCCGTCTCGGTGCTGGGATCGCATGCATCATCTTCCAGTGAGCCTCACAGACAGGTGTTGCCACCTCTCATCAGTCCCTGTTTATAAAGACTCCACGGCACTTCCTTAGTGCAATGGGATTAGAAGAAGTCTCATTCCTAAAAGATCAGACAGTCCAAAAAATGCAACACTTGTGGATATATAACGCTATACCATTTGCAGGTGACTTTTTAGCAATTCAAATTAATACTGAAGAAAAGCTGATGATGTAAACTAATATTCTCGTTGGCCTATATATAGTGTATAGTATCAAAGGTTTTTAAATGGTTTATTTATTTTACGTATTTTAAAGGTTTTAAGTGTTTATTCTTTTGATACCATTTTAAGCTGTGATTTATGCCTAATATTACCTTCAAAATACAATATAGTGTACCAGCATTCTAGCCCAGCACATTTGCACTTAAAATAAATTCAGAATTGATAGGGTCTACACAGTGGGCATCTGACAATAGCCCCTAACATACACACCTCAGGACATGCTGGTCTCATGTCCACAGAAACAATGATACTAACTGGGCAGTGTAGTCTTGGCCAGGAGCCCAAGCAGATTTCCCAGAACAGTGAGGAAAGGGTGGCTTTTCTTTTAAAGAGCTGGGGTCTGGGACTACAATGTTCATGCTATATACAGTCTGAAAAATTGGAATGAGTTCAGAGAAAATTAAGACAGACAAGAAAGGCTACGGGTCCTAAGAAAAATAACAGCAAAGAATAATTCAGTTTTCTGCATAGTGGCTACAGGGGGACTCAAGAACCCCAAGAAAACTATAAAGATATGAACACTGGGAAAGGCTAGGCTTCTTTCAAAGTACCCTTTGTCTGGAGCATGACAACTATATTTTGTCTAAACGCAAATACAAATACAGCGGGAGAGGCTAGAGTTTGGGATGAAGAAATCAGAACGTCATCGATTTGATGGGTAACATGAAAACAGCCAAAGGAAGGCATAACAAGAAATCAGCCTGAATTAGCCAAAGCCTTCCGTGAAGTGGCCAAATGCAACAGCTCAGCCTGGCTCTGAGCAGAAATAGCCTAACCTGCCTAGAGTTCCCCATCTTTCTCTGTGACCAATCAAAGCTGCAATAGAGAAGGCCAGGAAATGCTTATTGGTGTGTCTCGGGTTTGGCTCTGACCTTTCTAGGATCTATGGTAGGGCTGAGTTTGTTGAGACAAGTTTCAGCTACGCGGTGCAGGCTGCCCTGGAATGCGACTTTCCTGCGTCAGTCCTCAGCCTTCCGAGTGCTGGAATTACAAGTGTGCACCGCTGTACCTTGCTTTGGATCCATTCTTTAATACGACTTTTGCATCTGTGAAAATAAAGCATCTCGCAGGTCGTTAGGCTAGGTAAACGGCTCATTGCAGAGCAAAATGAGATCAATGGCAGTCGTATTCTGTCAGCGCAGGATGTGCCCTCTCCCCGTCCTCTAATTAAATGCTGCTTGCTAGGTATTTATGGAGCATACGCCATATGGCTACTGTGAGTACTGTACGGAACTCATACAGTAGTCACTGCCCATAAGAGACTTAGGGTCTTTTTTAGAAACATAAATTCAGCAATGATATTCAAAACAGTCCGTAAGCAGAGTGGCCCCCACGTTGGCCAACGGGCACAGAAACCGATCTTTTCTAAACAGATGTACCGCAAGGATTCATGCTGTGAACACGAGCTCTGCTCACATTGGACTTTCAAAAAAGAGAGTTGAGAAAAGTTATAATTCTTTATAAGGCGCTGTGTCACCGTAGAAAAAGAATGTCATTGTACCTAACCACACAGATCTGTCTACTGGCAACTGAGGTTTTCCAGAATCTCCTATTTCTCTCAGTGACTCCCCATTTTTGTTCCTTTTTGGAAAGTCCTTGTCTCTGCCTATATTCTTCATCTCATGTAACTTATAAGATTTGCAGTAGACTGTGTATCTCTTTAATCTAGTGAAATATAAACTCCACCAAGCTCACCTTTAAATGACTTTTATTCTTTTTCTCTTGTATGTGTTTATATGTGTGCACACAAGTGCACATGCATTTGGAAGCCAATGGTCTATATCAGGAATCTTCCTTCGCTGTTACCCACTTTACTTCTTGAGACAGAGTCTCTCGCTGAGCCTGGAGCTCCTCAGTTGGATAGACTGACTGGCCAGTGGTCCAGGAATGTCCAGCCCCAGCACTGTCATGAACAGCTTTTTACATGGATGATGGGAATTTAACCTCATGCTTATATTCCAGGGCTTTGACTAGTTCTAATATAATTTTTATTTATATTTATTTTTATGTAATTACTTTCTAAACAGTCACTAACAGAGTGAAAATAAAATTTTCATTTTCTTTGACAGGATGATTGATTCTTAACTGCTTCTCTGTGAAAGATGATGGATAGACAGATGTAGTAAGGAGGCCGCTTGTTTGTTCCCGGCCGCCTTCCACTTGTTCGTTTCCCAGCCGCCCAGACTCCCAAAATAACCACACAGAAACTGTATTAATTAAATCACTGCTTGGCCAATTACTTAAGCGTATTGCTAGCTAGCTCTTACATCTAGAATTAACCCATCTCCATTATTTTACATTTTACCATGAGGCTCGTGGCCTACTAGCAAGATTTCAACATGTCTGTCTCTGGTGGCAGCTCCATGGCTTCTCTCTCTGCCTTCCTTCTCCCAGCATTCAGTTTAGTTTCTCCCCATCTAGCTCTGTTCTACCCTATCAGGCCAAGCCAATTTCTTTATTAACCAATGGTATTCACAGCACAGAGAGTGGAATCCCACATTAGATAGATAGATAGATAGATAGATAGATAGATAGATAGATAGAATTTTGTATTCTAATGTAGAGATACTAGCTCCTCAGCTTCAAAATGCATATATTCATCTTCAGTTAAATAGTTACCTAAGAACTAATTCATAATTGAAATTTAACTCTCTGGATCAACGGGTAAGTGAGGATGAGAGATTCCATAGAGGCAAACTCTGTACAGAGAGGGATGTTTAAAACTGTTTCACACTTTAGAGAAAGCCAACAAAAGCTTTGTTTCCACACCCAGTGTGAGAAACGCTGTTTGCCTGATTTTTATTTCTCGCATTTCTTAACTAAGAGGAAAGTTCACGGAGATCTGTAAACAAAATATCCGCCAGAGGTGACAAGAGAGTAAGTCACACACATTCCCCTACACATCGCCTTTTGTGAAGTTGGCTGGCACCTGCAGTTTACCAGTGTTGAACTTGCTGCTGACCACATTCTGATGCAGAAATAAAGGCTTGACTCTGAGGTGTCTATAAAATCATTTCTGCAGGAAGATAAACCCCAACTTCAAAACAGCAGGAAGGAACCCAATAGCCCTTGCTGCTGGGTGGACCTCATGGTTAACTCAGTCTTCACAGGCTGTCAGCATGGCTGGGCAAGAAGGTCACAGGCAGCCTGAATGGGCTTAGCAGAGACAGTCAGTCTCTGCTTGATGCTGCTTAATGCCTGCAGAGGAGTCTCCGTCCTGGACCCTGTGCGAATGAATGGTCTCTAAGTACACAAAGTGTTTTTTTGAAATCTGAATAAGAGCTCAGCTATCATCTACAAAATTGTGGAGTAGAAATTATGACGAGGTCCAGTTTTTCCACTTTGTTTTATTGGCAAGCATCCTTTGAGAGGCTGACTCTTCCCATAATAAACCGTCGTGGGACACAGTTGTTTTGGAATATGGTCTCCGCGTTTGATTGCAGGGTCTGCAGGCTTCAGACAGTAGGATCGCAATGCTTAAGCTTCTTCACTTATTGCCTGCTGGTGCACAAATGCAGGATTTGGCAATTTAGCCTAAAGCCTTAGTCTTTCCCGCTCTGGGAGGTACAGAGAACAACTTTCCACGGGCTCCAAGGCGAGAGGAGGCCCCCTAAAGCTGAAATCAGAGCCAAGGTGTGGGCCAACCTCATGCATAATCCACTCACAAAACACAGGCTGATGGACCCCTTGCCAGAGCTGAACTCTGGACTCCCTACTACTGAAAGGAAATAATAAAAAACAAAAATGGCCAAATCCTCATAAATGCTGAAAAGAAACAGCTGGTTGCCAGAAAACCTCCGTAATAATAGGAACAGAAATAAAACCAAAGCCGAGTACAAAAAAGGCTTGTACCCAAGGAGAGAATTGATGTAAGGAGCGCACAGCCACATTTGTGTGCACCAGAAGGCAAGGGCGTCAGGAAATCTGAACGTCAAGCTCTCCCGGTTGCCCTCAGACAGTCCTCCACAGTACGCTGTAAACCATCATCGGTAGCATGTGCTGCCAGGGTCTGCCGCACCGAATTGGTCCCCCAGAAGAACAGCGCCCCTGTAACAGCAATTAGTGGCACTGTGGTGGTGTTCAGGAGCAGCCTGCTTACTCTGCCGGGTAATTCTGTGAGCAGGCCTCACAGAATCTCGTGGGACTCAAGTTTGCTATTGGCTGCCTACTCAAGAAGTTCACTATTTCACATCCTGTATCTGCTAAGACTGGACGGTCACATTTATAGAATATTGATCAGCTGTGTTAACATGCAATAGAACCATTGACTAATAGAAGTTAGGATTTCAAAACGGGGCCATCCAGAGCTGAGGCATCCATGTAAATTCTATCACTATTTGTATATTTCAAGAGAATTCATAATACATGACTATGTAATTGATAAAATCAGGTATTCTGTTGGGTCTTAAAGTTAAGCCTTTGGCATGTAGATACACAAATTAATAGAAATGCGTTTATTTAAATGAAAGAGCTAGCTAGTAATAAGCCTGAATCACTGGCCAAACCTTTATAATTAATATCAGCCTCTGAGTGATTATTTAGAAGTGGCTGCAGGGTTGGGTGGGACAGAAAAGCCTCTGGTTACAATATGATGTCCTATTTAGCTTTAATTGTCAACTTGAAAATATCTAGAGTCCCCTGAGACAAAAGCCTCGAGACATTCCCTAGATCAGGATGGCCCATGGGCGTGTCTGTGGGGGAATTGTCCTGATTGTTAGTAGGGAAGGGCCCAGCCCACTGTGAGCAGCTCCAGTCTCTAGGCAGGTGATTCTGAGCTGTATAGGAAAACTAAACATTAGCCTGTGTGAGACAGCAAGCAGTGTTCTTCCATGATTTCTGCCTCAAGTTCTGGTCCTGCTTTCTCAGTGATGACCTGTGACCTGCAAGTGTAAGCTAGATAAACCCTTTCCTTCCCCAAGATGCTTTCGGGCCAAGTATTTATCATGGCAGCAGGAAAGAAACAAGCACATGGCTTATTCAAAGTCTAGAAAGTGGTCTCATTTGCCTACATCATGGGATAAATAGCATTTAAGGAAACGGTTGGTTTTGAGGTCCCTGTTTTTAACTTTCTAACTACATTTATGTATTTCATATGTGACTCTGTGTGTACGTGTGTGCAAGTGTGTATGTGTATGCCTACATGAGTGTATGCCATGGTGTGTGTAGAGGCTAGAGGGCAACTTTCAGAAATCTTGTTTTCTCCTTCCACGTGAGTCCTAGGGCTCAAACTCAAGCTGTCACACTGGGCAGGAAGCGTCTTTGTCTGCAAAGCCATCTCACTGGCCTCACATCTTTATTTTAAATGCAAATTTTGCATCCTTTTATTCCAAGTGTTAGTTATAGCAATATATGTATCGGCAACGTGTCTACTACACGGCATCTAAATGGGTAATATTTACAGCTCAGCCTACATGCCAGCATTACCCAGCAGTCCCTGCTACAGAGTATGTGGAATTTAACCTCAAAAATTTCAGGATAGTTTTCTAACATTTTTTTCTATTCTTTGATATAACGGCCGTTTTTAATGTTAATGTTTCCATTGTCTTAATATTCTTGCTTGTCTCATTTATATTCTAAGATTAATGATACTCCCAACACATTTGATTTATCATTTAGAGAAAGCACTTGCTCAGAAAGTCAGCGCTGGATATTAAATGGTGATTGCCCGCAATGAATTTCTTCTCAACATCTGCAAAGACGATTTGGCTTTTCTTCCACTTAACTCTAAATGAGAGTTCTTGAACACACTTCAGCAGAATTCATATTGGTTTTCAAAATATCTTTTCAAAGCTAGGGTGTTAAAAAAGTCACATGTCTAATGCCTATTTTTTCTAAGCTATCAAAGATTGGTATCTTTCACTCAAGTATTCTAGCTGATACTGCCCAGTGAAAGTGCTTAGCTTTTCTACATTTAAATGGGAAACGCTTACCGTGTCCCCGGCCCTCATGTGTGTGAACATCTGTCTCCAGCCCAAGACAATGTCCTGAGAGGTTTAGAAGGTGTAGAGGTGGAACCTGGCTGGAAGAGGCTGGTCTCTGGAGTTCATCTGTGACAGTTATACCCACATCTAGTTCTGATGCGAGTTTCCTGGTCCCTGATATAACAGCAGTGAGAAGCCACGGGGAAGCTCCACCCTCTTGAGCCCCTTGCCATGCCTTCTCTCCATGGTGGAAAGTAGTCTCTTAAGCTCTAAGTTAGAATAGATCTCTCCTCCCCTACATTGTTTCTGTGTCCCAACAGAGAAAAATAACCAAAACTATTTTCCTTTTCATGTCAGTATTATTTCATGTTTGTGGAGTACTTCATTATCTAGTATCTAGTGAGCATACACACATGCCTGCACATACTCACACATGTACATGCTCTCTCTCTCTCTCGCTCTCTCTCTCTCTCTCTCTTCTCTCTCTCTCTCTCTCTCTCTCTCTCTCTCTCGCTCTCTCTCTCTCTCTCTCTCTCTCTCTCACACACACACACACACACACATGGTACACACACATACATGTACCCTGGAGCATGTATGGAGGTCAGAAGACAGCTATCAGGAGTTGGTTCTCTCCTTACATTTGGTTTGGTTTCAGGGATCCAACTTCTATTGCCAAGCATGATGGCAGATACCTTTCCCTATGAAACCATCTTTCCAGCCCTTAAGGCCATTTAAAATAAACATTTTGGTATGTTAAACCTTCCTTTGAGTGGAATTAAGTTCCATAACCAATGCTGTGTAATAATTTCAACTATATTTTAAAATGTGGCTACTGCAGCTAATTCCTAGGATCTGTTTAGGAGGGCATTACATCAAGGTTATAGAAAAGGAGACAGTTCTGGAACTGGAGGAAGGAAGGTCTGCCCTGAATGTGGGTAGTGCCATCTCAGGCTGAATAAAAAGGGTGGGGGATGAAATCCAGCTTGGCGTTGGCATTACCTTCTGTTTTCTGATCTGCCCAGTTGTGAGTAAGCAGGCTCACCCTTCTGCTGCCACCGCTGAGAGCTGCTCCTGCTGCTGTACCTTCCTCATCTGTGAGCCAAGCCAAAGCCAAATACACACACACACACACACACACACACACACAAAAAAAAAAAAATTGCATGTTTTCCCACATACATGCATCCAAAAGGAGAAAAGTAATAGTCACTTCAGGTTACTACCTGAGCTGTGATTCAAATGTGCATTGCTTGACTCTGATTCCCAACTCTGTTTACTTGACCACAGCATAAAAAAAAAAAATCATGTTTTATTGCTTTAGAATACAATCTTCTGGTCAAAAGATGGATGAAAGGGAGCGAGCTCATTTCAGAAACCGTTCTGTCACTCCAATGCTGGAAATAGTAGCAATGGATAAAAGTGTCCCTCTATCTGTTACTTCAGAATTTCACCACTGCTAAGTGTCTGAACTAAGCTAGAGATATGTTAAATTCAGAGTAGGGATCCAAGCCAGCTAGATGGTTCAGAGGCTAAAGATCTGTAGTGGTTTAATGGTCTCTGGCATTTTAGCCCCTGGTCTCTAGTTGGTGGCATAGGTTCAGGAGCTGCAGGCTTGCTAGATGAAGTATGTTGCTGGGAATGAGCTTTGCGGTTTTAAAGTCATGCCCCATTCTCACTGTGCTCTCTCTGCTCCCTGCATATGGATGGAGATGTGTGAGCTTCAGCTGCCATGCTTGGCTGCTGCGACACCACCAGTCGTGTTGCCAGTAGATTCTTATCTCTATGGACGTGCGATCCTGTAGTGGTATTTCAATCAATAAAGCTTGCCTGAAGATCAGAGAGTAAAACAGCCACACCGGCCAGCCTTACAGACCAGGCAGCAATGACACATACCTTTAATCCCAGTAGCCACACTAGGCGGTAGTGGTGCACACCTTTAATCCCAGAACTTGAGAGAATTATAAAATGGGAGGAAACAGCTCTCAGGCACCGTCTCATTCTGAGATTTTTGTAGGCAAGATTGCCATTTTCGGACTGAAGTTGAGGTAAGAGTCAATGGCTGGCTGCTTTGCTTTTCTGGTCGTTAGGGTTGAATGCCAATTTCTGCCTGAGTTTTTATTAATCATGCTTCATAATTCTAATTAAACCTTTTCTTCTACAAGTTGCCTTGGTCACTAATTTTATTATTATTATTGTTGTTATTTAATTATATCACAGCAGTAGTAAAGTAATTAATACAAGGTACTTACCCCCAAGTTTGATAACCTGGCTTCCATTTTGGGGACTCACATGGTTGAGAGAACGGACTCCTGCAGGTTTTCCTGTGCCCTCTACAATCATCCTATTTCATCTCCTGCATATGCACGTGTGCACACAAATACAACATAATTTTAAAACTTTTAAAAGAACATGGATTCAAATCAAGAAGAAATTATGGGGAATAAAGGGTTAGGCTCTTGTGGCATATGAAATATGTGAAGGGACAAAGGTGAAAGTCTAAAAGAAAAAAAGATTTTCTAAACTGGGCCTCTGGGTGACAGGAATGCCAACTGGACAAGGTCAGTGTGAGAAGACAAACCATTTCACGCATTTCGAAATGAGGGTGCCCTTGGGATGTCCAAATGAGAACACAGGTTCAAAGGGCATTTTCAAATACTTGGGAGAAAATGTTTTCAAAGCTATTCTCTGCCTTCTTATGCCATCCCGTGCCAGTGCAGGAGTTCCAGGACTGTATGACATGCATTGGCTGTACTCTCTGAACAACCCAGTGTGTACTTAGGACATTTAAGGTCAAAGACATGACCAGACAGTAGGAGTCTATGAAGAGCAGCCTACACGTCGTCACTTGACCCTAGCACAAAAGTTCTTCCCTCGGGACCCATAAAAATGCACACAGGGAGATGTTTATGAAAGTAGAACAAAAACGTAACTGTGCAGAAAAGGAGGCCACGAGTGTCAATCAGTGTGCCCTCAGATGGCCTAGAGAGCTGCAGAGCCCCTGCAGCCTACGGGTCTGGGGTAAGATGGCATTCTCAGGAACCACCCAATCCCATGTCAGGATACATGTGCACATGCATAAACACGTGCCCACACACAATGTGTTGCCAGTAGTAGGGTGTGCCATTCCTTCCCACGGGTTTCTCAAATCAGTGCTAAAATCAAGCTCGCCTCATCAGGAGTGGTTGGGGTTGCAAATCAGATGCAGCGGGACCGTGACATAGAGGCCATGACACCTCCATAAGACTCCAAACAGAAAAGAAAATGCACCATAGTCAGTGTTCACAACTTAGAGGAAGGGGCCTCTGTATTCTTTGGAATAGCCTCAGTTTTAGGGGAGAGGAAAATATGGTGATATTTAGATGTTTAAGTAGTCATGGTCATTGAGTCAACATATTTTAGACCTAGCACATCAAAACAGTGGAGCATTTTAATACAAGTCCCAGTATCTTTAAAGCACTAAATAGACCCAGCTGTTGGAGATTTGAAAGCTGCCTAGGGTGTGTTGAGGGAAGCGAGGGGTCACACCAAATGATGTTCCAATCAGAAACTCACTCTGACCAGTAGAAGAGACGCCTGGAAACTGTGCCTGTGAGCAACCAGAGGGGTGGGAGGGACTTCTGACCTCAGTCTCCTCTTCAGGCTGCAGCTGGAGTGAGGACGAAGTCTGAGGTCACTGGGTCATCTTTTCAGAAAAAGAACTGAATTTTGTAACTTAAAATTCACTTTGAAAAGAAGGGACGGATTACAGTTTTCTTTCTTTCTTTTTTTTTTTTTTTGGTTTTTCGAGACAGGGTTTCTCTGTGGCTTTGGAGCCTGTCCTGGAACTAGCTCTTGTAGACCAGGCTGGTCTCGAACTCACAGAGATCCGCCTGCCTCTGCCTCCCGAGTGCTGGGATTAAAGGCGTGCGCCACCACCGCCCGGCCGGATTACAGTTTTCTACCTTTCACTGAATTTATATTTTAAAGGAGAAATGAAGGGTTGATGTGTAGTCGGAGGCTGTGTGCCGCACCGTAGGCTTGTACAACTGACCATTAGTCCCTGCATCTGGTGGTGTGCTTATGAAGCCATTGCGTATTGTACGACAAAGAGAAAGTGATGTAAGGCTTGGACATTTAGTGGGGGCAGGGCACTGTGCTAAAGCATAGGAACAGACATTATAGGACCACTTTTGGGGAGTCGATTCTGTCTTTCTACTGCATGTTCTGACTCAGGTCAGGCTACTGCAGTGCAAGCCTCTACCTGCTGAGCCATCACACCAGCCCCAACTTCAGAGTCTTAAGTTGTGATGTTTTCTGTTCCATCATCTCAAGCATTACGTCACACCCATAACAAATCACAGCAGCAAACAGAGTGAGGAGCAGTGAGGTAAACTGGGAGATTCTCTCCTTTGTCATCTTTTTGCTGGCAACATTTAATAGTGTATTCTCTTAGTAAATGTGCAACACATTGGGATAAAGAAAAAAAATCCCCAAAATAAAGAAAAACATAAAGAACAAAAAAAAAATTTCTCCTGGGGAAGATCCCCCAAAGCAATGAGCCTTACCCTCTCTGAGGAGTGGTTGGGGTGTGGTGGGGGAAAGGTGGAGGGATTGGGAGGAAGGGAGGGAGTGGGAACTGAGATTGGCATGTAAAATGAAAAAAGATAGTTTGTTACCTTGCTTTTAAAAAGTAAAAGAAATAAAAAAACTTCTTCTGTTATATCATACTTTGTACATCTACATCTTTCCAGGTACTCTGTTGGTCTGTCTAACTATATCTAGTATCTATCGTCATTGATCTATTTATCATCTGTCATCTATCAGTCTGGCAATATTTTCATCATTTATCTTCATCAATCATCATCTATCATTTTACTACCTATATATCTATCAATGATCTCTATAAATCATTTATATCCATCCCTATCTATCTATCATCTATTATCTGTCATCTCTATCATCATCTATATATCATCACCTATCATCACTATCAACCTACTTGTCATCTGTCTTATCTTTCTATTTTCTATTTGTCTGTCATGTGATATTCTAATTAATGGTACATGCTCCCCCACATACAAATCCTCTTAATTTCAATACATCCTTTAAGCTGATTTTTTTTTGGCTTAAGCAGATGAAGAATATTTCCTTGTATCTCTTACAGTAGCAATTTTAGTTGCCTCTCCCCAACCATTCTGTTCCATGAGAGTATGCAAATGGGCTAACTGGTTGTAAACCCTGGGTGTGTAACCATCAGTTTGGTCAGGGAATACAGGGAGCTGTTCCAACCAGGATTCTATGAATGCTTCCGAGCACTTTTGTTACTCCTTGTCTTTGTCATCCTTGAGTAAATAAATAATGTTTATTGGTCAATTAAACACCATTGCATAAAGATGCTTCCAATTTACAAGACTGCAATAATGTCCTGTGTCCACCTTTGGTAGAATAGGGATGTCGATACAGCTTTATATGCGATGCAGGTCTCCGGCATGCTAAAGATGGAGTCGTTGGAACATGCCAAGCCCTATGTTGCTCTATTATGAGCCAGGACTAAGATGCTGGAAGAATTCAGAGTCAGTTTTCCATGTTACAGTAGACTTGAATAAAATTATTGATCCAACAACCTGAAATGGTTTCTCCTAAGTCTGTAGGGAAACATTGTACAAATGTGTACTTAGGGACTCTTAAATAATACTTATTAGTGACTTGGCAGGCCATAACTGCTTGGAAGGAGCCATTAAAGATCAGATGTAACTCCTTTTCAGCTCTCTCATCTGCGACCCACTTGTTAGAGACTGCCACATGTGTGTGGAACCCAACAATTCACAGCTGCAAGGAATGTTGAAGTGATACCTCTCACCGGTTCTTCCCCTTTCCTTTAGCATACTATATCTAAACCATCCTCTGGTGCTGCAGAGACGGCTCAGCAGTTTGCAGAAGAGCCAGAGTCAGTCCCCAGCACCCACATGATGGTGCACAGTGCACAGCAACCTGCATCTCCAGTTCTAGGGAATCTGATGTCCTCTTCTGGCCTCCAGAGACTCCTGCATACATGTGATGCACATAAACCCAGACAGGCGCACGCACATGCACATAAAGACGATACGTACATCTCTAATTTGCTCTCTTGAACTTCTTAACACTTCACGGTTGCTTCACGTACCTCCAGTTTTCCAAATTTATTTCTATAGCGTTTTAAACTAGAGTAAAAGTTTGGGATATTTAATAGTATCTGTCATGATTCTACTAAATTCTGATCACCATATTTCTGCAATTTTTGCATCAGAACTGTTTTCATAGTGATTGTCAGGCATCACCCGACTAGTGGAAATGAGATGCTTGGGTGGCCAACATGAGGCTTTCTAGGCCCTGTTGAGTTTTCCCTGGCAGACGTTAACCTGTCTTCCATGTAACACTGTGTTCAGAGAACAGAGAGCAAACTTCCACTCCAGCCACATGGCAAAGCCAGGGTGGCCCTTCCTTCATAGGCGTGTTCTGCCGAGACCCTTCCTGAAGTGAGACGATGCTGTTTAACCAGCATCAGACTTACTTTGAGTCACCTTCTTGCTTTTGAAACCTAACCTGTAGGGTGGGACTTCGAAGGCCTATGATATGTTGCCAGAGGAGTACAGAGACATTTAAATTGTCTCTTCTCTGAGCTACCAAGGTCCAGTGGGAGAGCAGAAGGAGGGAGAAGAGGGGCAAGGAAGTCAGGACCGGAAGGGACTGGCCCACCCACTGAGACAGTGTGCCTGATCTATTGGGAGCTCATCAAATCCAGCTTGACCAGGACTGAATGAGCATATGACCAAACCGGACTCTCTGAATGTGGCTGCCAATGGGGACTGACTGAGAAGCCAATGATAATGTCACAGGGACCTATCTATCTCTTCTGCATGTATTGGCCTTTTGGGAACCTAATCTATATGGATGCACATCTTCTTAGACCGAGATGGAGGAGGGAGGGCCTTGGGCTTTCCACAGGGCAGGGTATCCCACCCTTCTTAAGGAAGCAGGGGGAGAGCAGTGAGGTAGTGGGGGAGCGGGAGGGCCTGGGACAAGGGGAGTAAATGTAAATTTTTCTTTTAACAATAAAAAAAAAGAAAAAGAAAAAAATGAAATAAATTGTCTCTTCTCAATGTGTTCTGGCACTATAGCCTAAAGTCAGAACTAGGTTTTCCTTTTCCTTTTTTTTTTTTTTTAGCAACCTGCCTCCGATGAATGGAGGAAGCAGACTGCCTCTTTGCCGAGCACTCAGACAAGGTGCTGATGTAACAACAGTGGACAAGCAGCTGGGAGCTGGGCTGTCAGCCTGTCACACACTGACAAATCTGTTGTTCATATTCAGGCACGATGCGTGTGTCCACTCGCCACCAGCATCATCCATCTAACAGAGGGGGGATGCAGGCAGCCTGCACCCTGCTGCCTGTGGACCAAGCACGCTTATTACAGTCCTCCAGAAAGCTGGCGGCTAAACAGCTCATTTACTTTGGGATGATGGGGCCTGGCAAATGAGACAAGCAAGATAGCCCTGCTCGATTTTTGTTTCTCTTCCTTCAAGGTGCCAAGACAGCCCGTATTACCGTTTCATGTCATACACATAAAACCATAACTCTAAATCGCTCCAGACGGGTCTTCTGAAAAATCAAAGAGGGTGAATGGAAGAAATATTCAGTTAAAGTGCTGTTATTTCAGGGAAAACATACTTTGAACAGAATATGGTGTGCCCCCCCCTTTTTATTTTTCAGGCAGGCCAACTTTCAGAGTGCTCTCTGGCAGGTTTCCCCCAAAGCCATGACATCTATGACACTCACTCGCTCCCCTCTCTCTGCTGATCCATTTTAGGTTGATCGCAAAGCCTGCCTGAGACTGTGTTTACAATTCCCCAATCAAGATTTATCTATATTTATACGGGTCTTTGTGAATCAGGGAAGAATGCTCTCTTGTATGCATTTGGTAGGAATTGAGCGGTAATGTAGAGGAAACCCCAGAGTTTCTTACACGGTGTGGCTCACGGTTTGTTGACCCTTCACCCAGACTGTTGAAAAACAAAATTTGCATCCATTCCAACAGCCTCTCCCGGAACACTGCCCACTGCCCCTTCTTCACTCATCTGTGGGAGGGTCCACCTGTATTTCTGTGTTTTGATTGGTAAATAAAGGGCTGCCTGGCTTATAGTTAGGCCAAACCTTAGGTGGGCGGAGTAGACAGAACGGAAGTTCTGGGAGGAGAAGAAAGAAGGAGCAGAAGCCACGAGCCGCCGCTGCAGATGGATGCAGGTTAGACCCTTCCGGTATGTCACCACGTGGTGACTTACAGACTTTTATAATGGGTTAGTTTATGAGGAGAGGGCTAGCCGGGAAAAGGCTAGTGATAATAAGCCGGGCAGAGTTTAAATGAATCCAGTTTGTCACGTGGTTATTTCGGGTGCAGCCAGCCGCTTGAGCGGGCCAGCGGCTGGGGGCTTGGAAGCTGGGTGCGGGAAGCAAACAACACGCACCCCTCTCCCCGCTATATACAACACTCATCAAAGTGCATGTTCCAGAAAGGGCAGAATCGCGACTGCTCCGTGAAACGTTTGCACGCAGTTTTGTGTCTCCCAGCCCCATTTGTAGGGGCCTCTCCCGAGTTGTTTTCCTGCAGTTTTCTTCAGCCTCTCTGAGGAGATATTCTGAGGAGCACCTGAGGTAGGCTGCTCAATCAAGCCCACAAGAAGTTCACATCCCCTCAAAGAGCAAGACGAGAACCAAGGGTAACCTTGGAACAATCATATTAGTATTTTAGAATTAATAAATTTTCATATTCCTATGAAAACTGCAATCCAAATGTTACTACAGTTCATAAATTTAATTTTAAAATCCTTTTATGATGAAACAGCCACAGCCACCGAGATCCTTCCATGTGCCTGTCTTTTTCCATATCGGTATTCACACTGAGAGGAAGAAATCTAGTTTCTGAAATGTGTAGGATAGAAATGTAACGGTGAAAAAAAAACCCACTAAAGAATAATGTTCTTGTGTTCACTGCCTACGGCACGTGCTACTCTTACATAATTACTCTTGTATCAACAGACAAGTAAAGGCATTTACCGCAGACAATTCCTAAGATTCCCTGGCTTGGTTTTGTTTGAGACAGTCTCAATCTGTAGGGTATGCTGCCTTGGAACTCTGTAGCCCACGAGAGCTTTGAACTTGTAGTGATCCTCCTGCATCAAGCTTCTGAGTACTGGGATTATACCTGACTCAGTATGTGCACTTCCAAGGAGCACAAAGCAGCATTCATAGTGTAGCAAGTTGCAGCCAGCACACGCTGCACGCACACACTCACACACGTGAGGAAGAGTGTGCATGGAGTAAGGCATTGTACAGGGAATTCACTCTGGTTGTGGCCCATTTCTTACAATAGTACAAAACGAATGCATTCTTTCCTTTAAAAAAAAATACATTTTGTTTTACTTTATTGAATTTTGGCACAAGGGCTGGTGGTGTGGCCTGGGCTAGCCTCAGACTTTCCACCATTAGTTTCTTACAAGTGTTGGAAATCCTTGATTCACCCTATTTATGGCATCGCATAGCTTTAAGCCATATTTTACTCTGTTACAGCGTGCCTCATATTTTTCTGGGCCTTGAATGAAAAGAAAAATGAAAGCACTATGTAATCCATAGTGTGAAAAGAAATTAGAAGGATTGTTTTATATTTTAGAAATGAATTTACCCTAATGGAAAATAAACCATAAATATTCAGGAGAGCCAAATAACTCTGATCAACTTGAGTGGTATCTCGATTAACTCTACACTCTCAAGTTTAACATTGTGCTTATTGTCAATATAATAATGAGGAAAATTCTTATAAAAATTCCTGGGTGCTCTTTATTCTGGCCTGAAACCCAGGTGAATTTTGATTGACAGAAAGATTACCTAATAAACCTCCAGTACAAACTAATTAATCACTTTGAATACAACACTAAATTGGTAGGCATAAAAAAGCAAATGAGATGGGTGTTGAGGACCGTTTTCAAGTGACCTTAGTTGAAAGCCAAGTCCAGAATGATTTCGTCTTTAGCAGCGCCATGATCATGAGAAACAGTGTCTGCTTGTGTTTTCCTTGCCGGCCACTCCCTGATCAACACTTAGCTGTGAATGGGACCAGACAAAGAAGCAACAAGTCTCTGAGTAGCTTCCGTATATAGCTGTAAGGTAATGCCAGCTCCACGTGGCTCAGCTTCTTCTGCCCTTTGTTGGGGACCATCGCCCCAACATAGAATCTGGTACTTTTTGCCCTAAGCATGTTTTGGAGGCACGTGGAAGAATCAGACATTTCACTCCATGATCGTTTAAGGGCAGCTCAGGACTTTTCGTCCTCCAAGCATTACCTGAGTTTATTCTCTACCAAAAAACTCTGAATGCTCCCCCAATTCAGGAGGAATTCCCTATTGATATTCCTTTCCCGGGGCACATCCTGTCAGCCATACCTGCATACCATCTTACCAGCTTTGGAGTCAAAAACATCCCTTCCTGGGCAATCTACAAGTCAATGAAGGCCGGAGCCAAGCCTTCCATCTTTTGTCTTTCTAGCTGCTAGTTTTTCAGCTACCAAAGGAAAATCCAAACATGGCTGTCGCCAGCCTGTCTGAGGAAAATCAGAGCCCACAGCCCTTGTAATCTACTTCCTAACAGCGTTGGCATCGCGATTTTGTTAACCGTGTGTCGGCTCCTTGTAGGACCACTTTTACTTCAATCCTGTTACCCTGGCTGGGCGCTCAGTCCTAGTGTGGTCAGTTCAGGCAAGCTACAACAAAACCTGGCAATTTTGATCACATGTTGTTCTTTAAATGTGTTCTTATGCTGAATTTGAACATCCAAAGGGAACCAGCAAGGTGGCTCCCTGGGTAAACACACTTGCTGCCAACCTGAAGCCGTGAGTTCAGTCCCTGGAACCCACATGGCAAAAGGCAAACACTGACCCCAGCAAGTTATCCTCTGACCTCTGCATGCCTACACATGTACCCCACAGCCCACTCATAAACAAATAAAAGTAATAGTGCATCAAACGGCGCACCATTTCCTCCAGTAGAGTAATGACTTTTCCCTTTGCTGTCGCAAAATGTCTGACAAAAATAGTTTAAAGAAGGAGGGATTATTTTGACTTACAGGGTGATGAGGCTAAATCCAGCAAAGCTGAGAAGTCATGGTGGAAGGCACGAAGGGGCTGGTCATGTCATGTCCACAGTCAGGAAGCTGAATGACAAACGCTGCCGCTCAGCTTGCTTCCTGCTTTCGTCCCATCCAGGACTGCAGCCCAGAAAATGATATCACCTATGGTTTGAGCGGCTCTTCCCTCCTCTATTGAAACCTCACTTATAACACCTTCCCAGACATCCCCAGAAGTGTGTGCACGTGCTGATTGGAAATCCAATCCAGCTGAACCTGAAGGTTATCCAGCACACTTAGAAAGCCAGAGCTCTTAAGAGTTCATGATCTTTTGCCCATTGTTCCAAAAAGAACATTAGCTCACCAGCAGTTTTGGTCAGGAATTCACCAAGTGAAATATATCTCCCCTCTTTCTCCCAACCCCCTCCCAGCTCACCTCACCTACAGGGCTCTGCATAATCAGAGTGCCATGGGGGAGATCCAGGGCCTTGCTGGAACAGGAGCACCTCTCCTACCTTCCATATGTTTCCTCCTGCAGCAAGCAACAGCTCAAGGGGTACGTGATTTGCATCTTTTTTTATTTTTTTATTTTTTTTTTGGTTTTTCGAGACAGGGTTTCTCTGTAGCTTTGGAGCCTGTCCTGGAACTAGCTCTTGTAGACCAGGCTGGCCTGGAACTCACAAAGATCTGCCTGCCTCTGCCTCCCGAGTGCTGGGATTAAAGGCGTGCGCCACCACCGCCCGGCTCTGATTTGCATCTTAGACTATAGAAATGATCCCTAAAAGTATAGTCTTTGGAGATTTGTCTTCTAACCTCCAATCAATAGATACAGACGGACAGACAGACAGATAGATGATAAGCGTAAGTACGGGGAAGCACTACGAACATGTCGTATTGTGTTGAGTTTCCTTCTCCCAGCCTATCTTGAGTCCCACTCCAGTGGGCTTCTGGATGGTGAATATTGCTCAGGTAGCTTTTCTCTGCTGGCCTACCTCACTCATGATTGGCTGCCTGCCCTAGAGATGGGTAGTCTGTCTCTGGGTGCAGTGTTGAATTCTAAACCCATCCTACCAGGCAAGGGGTGGAGTTGGGAAATGCTAAGGAGCCCCCAGCTATTTACTGAACCTCCTTGCTCTGCTCTCCCTTCTCTCTCTGCTAGGTTGTCTTCCCCGGCTCCCAGCCCAGCCCTGCTCCTCCTGCACCCTCTCTTTCCTGTTTCTACCCAAGCTGCTCTGAGACAGAAAGGGAGAGCGGAATTATTTATTGTGCGTCTGTTTGAAGTGAAAGGCTTTTACATTTTAATGAGCACTAAATAGGTGCGAGGAAATATTGTTCATTAGCTGTAATCTGCGGAATTGCTTGAGTGAGCTTCCTTTGGAGGCTGCTTTAAGCGGTTCACTCAAGTAGAGCAGTTTGTATGGTAATTAAGGGAGCATTTTGCTGTCAACATCTGTGCTGCTATTTATAACAGGGGAGGTGGCTTGCGGCTCCACTGGAGGGCTGGAGGGTGTGGGTGCCGAGAGATGCAGGTGGGATGGGTGACAGTCAATAGTGGCACAGCCACTGTTGCAGCCATGACAGTCTTCTTTTCTCCGGCTTTCCTCCAGCTCAGCCTCGAATACTTCTCTCAGAAATCCACCGCCACTCATCGTGGCTGGAAGAATTCGTGCTCTGATGTCTCTTCATTAATCACAACCTCCACCTGGCAGCCCAGGCAGGGCGAGTCAAGACGCTGCCGAGAGGCGAGTGGTCTTTAGCTTTGTTGCAGGTTCTTTCTGTCTCATGCATTTTTTTTTCTTCTCTGTGTCGCTCTGATGGGGCAAGAAGGTACCAGCATGAGGGCTGTGGCACTCGGCACTCAGAGATAGCCAGGAAAGAAACACTGAGCACCTCACATCCCTGCTGAGGTGAAGGAATAGTCAGCTAGCTATTGACAGCATTAGCTTGGCCTGCGAAAAGTGTGATTCCAGGTCCTTCTGGAGTGGCCTGAGGTACTCTGTATTCTTTGCAATATCAGAATGATCTGGCCTGCATATCCTCCAGCTAGGGAGATGGAGAGGTTACCTGGAAAATTCTAGGAGGCAGACTTACCAGGTCAGAGGACATACAGCAGGAAGGTGGCTCCTTTACCAATTTATGCTGAGGTGAGTAGCAGGAAAATGTGGGCAGGAAGGGAATGAGTGTGGACAGAAAGCCTGCAAAAAAGGCTGACGGCGAGACCACTGGCGGGGCTGAGCTGATCCTGGACTGAGTGATGCCTGGGTGAGCTGGGAGCTGGTGTGCACAGGGATGAATGCAGGCAGTTCTGTAAGGGGAGCAAGGTAAGGCCCCACCTTGGAGCAAGGGGGAGGTGAAGAAGCAGTGGCTACATGCCTCATCTGCTACTACGAAAAACTTGTTCCGACTCCTTATGTTTTCTCCAGCTTAACGTCGAACCAGGCAAGATTCTTGAGAAGAAGAGCCATTCTGCCTCGCTGTGAAGGTGCAGCCACAGAGAGGCAGGGAGTCAAGCAGATCCCAGCTACTGGAAGGCAATGGGCCTCATGCACCAGGCTGGGTATTCAACAGCACGGGGTTTCTCTGCCCATTTCTTCACACTTTCCTCTTTTCTCTTCTCCTTTGCTTCTTTCCTTTCCTCTATTCTTCCTTCTTTCTTTCTTTGTTTTGAGACAAGGTCTCCTGTAGTCTAGGCTGGCCTTGGCTCAACCTCTGAGCTTCCTCTATCCCCATCTTGTGAGTGCTGAATTCACAGTTGTACACCATCACACCTGGTTGATGTGGTGTTGGGGATCAAGCCCTGGGCCTCATGTATCCTAGAGAAGCACTCGACCCCTTGAGCTACACCTCTAGTCCCCCAACTCCAGGCCTTGTCAATTTTAATACATAGGCATTATTTGGCACATAGTAGGAGAGTACTCAAAATCAATATCTTTTGAGTGAATGAATAAATTATTGAGGACCCGTTGACATCAAGAAAGACTTACAATAAAAGACGTGGAGCATGATAACAGCCAGCTCTTCTTTGCCTGGGGACCTTTTACTCAGTCAGTGAATTGGTAAAAGATTAACAGCCTTCAAAAGGAATATATATATATATACACACACACACATACATGTTTCATCCCACACAAAATCTTGATTTTGGAAAAATGCATTAAGAAACATCAGGTCTACTGAGGAAATTAAATAGGTGTGATGTTTTGAAGAAGAAATACTCCCCACGGGCTGGTGTACTTGAACACTCGGTCCCCAGTTGATGGTGCTGTTTGGGGAGGTGATGGAACTTTTAGGACAGGGCCCCTTACCAGAGGAAGTATGTCCCTGGGGTGGACTTTGAGGTGTAAAGCCTTGCACCACTTCCAGTTTTAAGGAAACAACTTTCTGCTTGTGATTAAGGAGGTGATCTTGCAGCTTCCTGCCCCTGCTGATAGCTTCCCTGCAGGTGGACTCCTGCTGCTGTGGAGCCTTGAGACAGAGTTAACCCTTTCTTCCTTGAATTGCCTTTGCTCTTGATGGTTTATGACAGCAATAGAGCTAACTAAGGCCATGAGGGACTCGGTCAGTTCTTTCTATGTCCTTGTGACCAAAATAATTGACAGAAGCAATGGAGAGTTTTGGCTCATGATTTCGGAGAGATGATTTCAGCTCATCACAGCAGGGAAGGCATGCGTGATGGCTATTATTGGTTGTCAATTTGACTACATCTAGAATTAACTATGTAGTAGGAGGGTTCATCTTTATTTCTGTGCTTTGATTGGTTAAATAAAGAAGCTGCCTGGGCCATTTGATAGGGCAGGACTTAGATAGGCGGGGAAAAGAGAAGAGGAC